>CM059798.1:21702500-21792500 GCA_030435695.1 Brachymystax lenok tsinlingensis
AACCAGTGCGCCTGGCACCTGCTTACCATACCCTGTTCAAGGGCACCCTCTAAATGGCACACAGATTGAATTGGATTTAACAAGTGACATGAATAAGGGATCATACACTATATATACTGTTTTGAATGTTCCAGCCACATCCGTTGCTGACAGGTGAATAAAATAGAACACACAGCCAAAGACAAAAATTGGCAGTAGAATGGCTTTACTAAAGGGCTCAGTGACTTTTAATGTGGCACCGTCATACAACGCCACCGTTCCAACAAGTCAGTTGGTCAAATTTCTGCCCTGCTAGAGCTACTCTGGTCAACTGTAAGTGCTGTTATTGTGAAGTGGAAACGTTTAGGAGCAACAACAGCTAAGCTGCGAAGTGGTAAGCCACACAAGCTCACAGAACGGGCACTGCCGAGTGCTGAAACGTGTAGCGTGTAAAAATCATCTGTCCTCGGTTGCAACACTCACTACGAGTTCCAAACTGGAAGCAATGACAGCTCAATAATTGTTTGTCGGGAGGCTCATGAAATGGGTTTCCATCGCCGAGCAGCCACACACAAGCCTAAGATCACCATGCGCAATGCCAAGCGTCGGCTGGAGTGGAGTAAAGCCCACCACCATCTGGCAGTCTGACGGGCAAATGTGGGTTTGGCGGATTCCAAGTGAACGCTACCTGCCCCAATGCATAGTGCCAACTGTAAAGTTTAGTGGAAGAGGAATAATGGTCTGGGGCTGTTTTTCATGGTTCGGGCTAGACCCCTTAGTTCCAGTGAAGGGAAATATTAACGCTACATCATACAATGACATTCTAGACAATTCTGTGCTTCCAACTTTGTGACAACAGTTTGGGGAAGGCCCTTTCCTGTTTCAGCATGACAATGCCCCCGTGCACAAAGTGAGGTCCATACAGAAATGGTTTGTTGAGATCGGTGTGGAAGAACTTGACGGGCCTGCACAGAGCCCTGACCTTGGGATGAATTGGAACACCAACTACGAGCCAGGCCTAGTCTCCCAACGTCAGTGCTCAACCTCACTAATGCTCTTGTGGCTGAATGGAACCAAGTCCCTGCAGAAGAGTGGAGGTTATTATAGCAGCAAGGGGGCGTCCAGCATTTGTACACATACTTTTGGTCATGTAGTGTAGCTTTCACCTGGTCAGTCTATGTCATGGTCAAGGTGTTCTTAATGTTTAGTATACTCTGTGTATTTGTCCTATTTCACACATGTACAAGTGTGTAACCTGTACAAGTAAGGTGAAACGGAAATGTGAGACACCCTCGAAGAGTGGGTTCACAGCATTGGGATCAGCCATTATTGATTGCGACCTGTATGTGTGTCTGTGAAACTATGATACCTGGTGTGTGTGTGTGTGTAGGCGCTTTCCCTCTTTCCAATTTTCTCCACACATTCCTCCCTGGTGTTGACCTGTCTTCATCATTTCATATTCCTGTTTTGATTCAACATTGATTCTGTTGGCTACACTACACCTTGTTTGTGTGTGCGTTTGTGTGTGTGTGTACATGTTTGTGTGTGCGTTTGTGTGTGTGTACGTGCGTTCATGCGTGTGTGTGTGTCCATGTGTGTGAACATGTGTGTGAGTGTGTGCCCGTCGTTGCTTCTCTGGTTGTCTTGGTTAGAGGACATCTCCATTCTGTAAGTAAATAAATCTGTTCCATCCCTGACAGCACATTTCATTAGCTTTCCCAGCAGTCGGTCAGTCGGTTCATTCTGCCGAGTGGCTCGTCTCAGGAGGGGGGTGTTGGGAAAACGAGTTACCACTTTGGAGGAAAGAGGAGCCGAGTTGCGTTCAGGCACGAAAGGACGCCCGGTGGTGCGGGAGGAGGGAGGAGGGGTGGAGGGAGGAGGGGGGAGGGAGGAGGGGTGGAGGGGGAGGGGGAGGGGAGGAGGGGGAGGCCACAGCCAAGAGACATTTGAGAGCGAAAGCACAGAGTTTGTAACCCGAGGTGCAACATCGTGAGACTTCTGGGAACGCTTACGAAGCAGATCAAACAGACCATGCCGGGATTTGGGGTTTGAGAAATCAATGAGAGAAGTGACAACTAAAGGCAAAACCTAGATTCGAGCCAATGCCCCTCCCCAAACAAACCCTAGCCACACCCTATATAGCCCCCCCCCAGATCAGTCTTATGCCCCTTCTGCACCCCTCCATGCCCTTCACACTTGCAGCAAGGACTTCAAAATGACAGCCACACATATGCCCAGGCCGTGAGCAGAGCAACAGGCCGAGCCCCACTAATACACCCACCCGTGCCCCCACTAATACACCCACCCTAGCCCCCACTAATACACCCACCCTAGCCCCCAATAATACACCCACCCTAGCCCCCACTAATACACCCACCCGTGCCCCCACTAATACACCCACCCTAGCCCCCACTAATACCCCCACCCTAGCCCCCACTAATACACCCACCCTAGCCCCCACTAATACACCCACCCTAGCCCCCACTAATACACCCACCTGTGCCCCCACTAATACACCCACCCTAGCCCCCACTAATACACCTACCCGTGCCCCCACTAATACACCCACCCGTGCGCCACTAATAAACCCACCCGTGCCCCCACTAATACACCCACCCTAGCCCCACTAATACACCCACCCTAGCCACCACTAATACACCCACCCTAGACCCCACTAATACACCCACCCGTGCCCCCACTAATACACCCACCCGTGCCCCCACTAATACACCCACCCGTGCCCCCACTAATACACCCACCCTAGCCCCCACTAATACACCCACCCTAGCCCCCACTAATACACCCACCCTAGCCCCCACTTATATACCCACCCTAGCCCCCACTAATACACCCACCCTAGCCCCCACTAATACACCCACCCTAGCCCCCACTATTACACCTAATGGTCCAGGCCTAAACCACACAAATAACAACACTGGACACTATTGAACACAAAGCTTTTACTTGTACTATCTCATCATGGAATATTCAAGGTCTGAGGTCATCTGCCATTGGACTAAAGAGCAGGAACTCAGACTTCATCAGAAATACAGACATTGTCATCCTACAAGAAACATGGCATAGAGGAGACAGACCCACTGGTTGCCCTCTAGGTTACAGAGAGCTGGTATTCCCATCCACCAAACTACCAGGTGTGAAACAAGGAGGAGACTCAGGGGGTATGCTAATTTGGTATAGAGCAGACCTAACCCACTGTATTAAATTATTCAAAACAGGAACATTTTATATCTGGCTAGAAATTAAGAGGAAATGATCTCAACAGAGACAAATTTCCTCCTGTGTGCTACCTACATCCCCCCACTAGACACCCCATACTTTAAAGTTAGGGAGCGGCAGCAGAGGTGATGGTTTTGGAGAGTCCAGCATGCCCAAAGTAAAATGCCTGCCACTCAGGCCCAGAAACTAGGATATGCCCAAAATTGGTACTATTACATAGGAAACACTCTGAAGTTTCTAAAACTGTTAAAATGGTGTCTGTGAGTATAACAGAACTGATATAGCAGGCGAAAACCCGAGGAATTTCTGTCCAGAATTTTTGTTGTTGTTGTGACATTTCCTCTTTTCCATAGACTTCCTATTGAATATCCATGTATAATAGCTCCTAGGTTGCAATACCTATGGCTTCCACTAGATGTCAACAGTCTTTAGACAGTGTTTGGAGGCTTTAGCACTGAACAGAACTGAAAGGAAGAGGAAATAGTCAAGGGACCACTGATGTCAATAACGTTTCCCGGGCACGAGATTGTGAGCGCGCTCCACTTTATTTTCCTTTTATATCGTTTAGGATATCATCCGAGTGAAATATTATCGCTAATATTCATGAAAGGATACCTAAGGATACATAAAAAATTATGTTTGATTTGTTTGTAGAAAGTTTATAGGTATAATTTGAAAGTGTTTTCTTCACGGTTCAATGGGCGACTCAACAATGGATTTTCTGATCATAACGTGCCAACCAAACTGAGATTTATGGATATAATAAATGACTTTTTCTAACAAAAGAACCATTGGATGTCTTCGTTGGACACTTGGGAAGCCCTCAGCAGAAGTTCTTCGAAAGGTAAGTGATGTTTTTTAGCTCTTATATGGGTTTTGTGTGACCCGCGCTGGATATGAATTTATGCTAATGTGGAAAATATATGAGGTGCTATCCTCAAACAATCAAATGTTGTGCTTTTGCCGTAAAGCCTTTTTGAAATCTGACAACGCTGTGATATTACCAAGAAGCAGAGCTTTTGATGACTATGCAATGTTTATGTTTAATAATTCAACTTTTGGATTTTGAATTTGGCGCCTTACATTTCACCGGGGAGTGTCGGGAGTGGACCGCTAGGGCGCCGCTACTCCCTAAGTAGTTCATTCGGTCCTCTACTTCACCAGCCTCCTCGAGTTTCTTTTTTGTGAAGAAAAAGGATGGAGGTCTGCGCCCGTGTATTGACTATAGAGGTCTAAACCAGATCACGGTGAGGTACGGTTACCCGTTACCTCTCAACGCCACGGCGATTGAGTCAATGCACGGGGCGCGCTTCTTCACCAAACTAGATCTCAGGAGCGCTTACAGCCTGGTGCGTAGGTGGTTCAGTACCACCTCAGGCCATTATGAGTACCATTATGAGTACCTCGTCATGGAGGTACTCCATGAGGTACTTCACCCTGTCCTACAGACCAGGTTCCCAGAACGCAAAGGCAGACGCACTGTTCCGGATGTATGACACAGAGGATCGGTCCATGGATCACACCACCATACTCCCGGCTTCCTGCCTGGTGGCACCGGTAGTGTGGGAGCGGGCGCTACGTGCAGAGCCCACTCCCCTCCAGTGTCCAACTGGGCGTTTGTACGTTCCGTCTGATGTTCGCGACCGGTTGATCTATTGGGCCCACACGTCACCTTCCTCTGGTCATCCGGGCATCGGTCGGACGGTGCGCTGTCTTACTGGGAAGCAATGGTGTCCCACTTTGGCTAAGGACGTGAGAGTTTGTTTCCTCCTGCTCGGTGTGCGCCCAGTGCAAGTCTCCTAGACACCTGCCCAGAAGGAAGTTACAACCCTTACCCGTTCCACAACGGCCGTGGTCGCAACTGTCGGTAGATTTCCTAACCGATCTTCCTCTCTCACAGGGTAACACCACGATCCTGGTCGTTGTGGATCGGTTTTCTAAGTCCTGCCGTATCCTCCCTTTGCCCGGTCTCCCTACGGCCCTACAGACTGTGGAGGCCCTGTTTACACACGTCTTCCGGCACTATGGGGTGCCCGAGGACATAGAGTCTGATCGAGGTCCCCAGTTCACGTCGAGGGTCTGGAAGGCATTCATGCAATGTCTGGGGGTCTCGTCAGCCTTACCTCGGGTTTTCACCCCGAGAGTAACGGGCAGGTGGAGAGAGTGAACCAGGATGTGGGTAGGTTTCTGAGGTCTTATTGCCAGGACTGGCCGGGGGAGTGGGTGGCGTTCGTGCCATGGGCAGAGGGCCCAGAACTCTCTCCACCCTCCTCCACTAACCTCTCTCCCTTCCAGTGCGTACTGGGGTACCAGCCGGTTCTGGCACCTTGGCATCAGAGTCAGACTGGGGCTCCTGCGGTGGTTCAGACGCGCGGAGGAGACATGGGAGGCTACTAGCATTCACCTTCAGCGGGTTGTGAGTAGTCAAAAGAAGAACGCAGACCGTCACCGCAGTGAGACCGGGTCTGGCTCTCGACCCGAAACCTGCCCCTCCGCCTGCCCTGCCGGAAGCTGGGTCCACGGTTTGTAGGGCCATTTGAAGTCCTGAGGAGAGTGAACGAGGTTTGTTATATGTTACAGCTTCCCCCCGATTACCGTATTAATCCCTCGTTCCATGTGTCTCTCCTCAGGCCGATGGTGGCTGGCCCACTCCAGGAGTCTGAGGTGCGGGAGGTTCCTCCGCCCCCTCTGAACATCTGGATTTGAGGCGAGGGGCCTTCAGTATCTCGTGGAGTGGGAGGGGTACGATCCGGAGGAGAGGTGCTGGGTTCCGTTCGAGGACATCTTGGATCCTTTATGCTGCAGGAGTTTCACCGTCTTCGTCCGGAAGCACCTCGCCCTCCGGGTCGCCCCCGAGGCCGGTGTCGGTGCGCTGCTGGAGCCGCGCGTCAAGTGGGGGGATACTGTCACGACTCCCGCCGAAGTCGGTGCCTCTCCTTGTTCGGGCGGCATTTGGCTGTCGGCATCACCGGTCTTCTAGTCATCATCAATCCATGATGACTAGAAGACCAGTGTGCACGCGTTACTATTCAATACTACTAATTATGTGCATATCCTAGTTTCTGGGCCTGAGTAACAGGTATTTTACTTTGGGCACGCCAGACTCTCCGAACATCCGAGGAAACACTGTTCACCTGACGACTGAAGTCAGCCTGCAAGTGTCCAGCCCTCCACAAGGAGTCTCTAGAGCGCGATGAGCCAAGTATGCTATACAAATTGACGGAAAGCGGCAGCGGTGGGACCAAGTCATTGTTTTACAAGTCACAAGTAAGTCTCAAGTCTTAGCACTCAAGTCCCAAGTCAAGTCACAAGTCAAGACCGGCAAGTCCGAGTCAAGTCTCATGTCAAGACCGTCAAGTATCAAGTTAAGACAGGCAAGTCCGAGTCAAGTCAAGATTGACAAGTATCAAGTCAAGTCTCAAGTCCTAAACTTTGAGTTTTGAGTCCTAAACAAGTCATAATGTGCTCTTCACCAAATGTACTATTTCATATTTTTTTATATATTTTTTATTTACACAAATCACAAATTCTTAAAAATATATAAATATTTATTACTTTCCAAATGAACTTTATATTTTCATGGATATACAGTGAGGGAAAAAAGTATTTGATCCCCTGCTGATTTTGTACGTTTGCCCACTGACAAAGAAATGATCAGTCTATAATTTTAATGGTAGGTTTATTTGAACAGTGAGAGACAGAATAACAACAAAAAAATCCTGAAAAACGCATGTGAAAAATGTTATAAATTGATTTGCATTTTAATGAGGGAAATAAGTATTTGACCCCTTCTCAATCAGAAAGATTTCTGGCTCCCAGGTGTCTTTTATACAGGTAATGAGCTGAGATTAGGAGCACACTCTTAAAGGGAGTGCTCCTAATCTCAGTTTTTTACCTGTATAAAAGACACCTTTCCACAGAAGCAATCAATCAATCAGATTCCAAATTCTCCACCATGGCCAAGACCAAAGAGCTCTCCAAGGATGTCAGGGACAAGAGTGTAGACCTACACAAGGCTGGAATGGGCTACAAGACCATTGCCAAGCAGCTTGGTGAGAAGGTGACAACAGTTGGTGCGATTATTCGCAAATGGAAGAAACACAAAAGAACTGTCAATCTCCCTCGGCCTGGGGCTCCATGCAATATCTCACCTCGTTGAGTTGCAATGATCATGAGAACGGTGAGGAATCAGCCCAGAACTACACGGGAGGATCTTGTCAATGATCTCAAGGCAGCTGGGACCATAGTCACCAAGAAAACAATTGGTAACACACTACGCCGTGAAGGACTGAAATCCTGCAGCACCTGCAAGGTCCCCCTGCTCAAGAAAGCACATATACATGCCCGTCTGAAGTTTGCCAATGAACATCTGAATGATTCAGAGGACAACTGGGTGAAAGTGTTGTGGTCAGATGAGACCAAAATGGATCTCTTTGGCATCAACTCAACTCGCCGTGTTTGGAGGAGGAGGAATGCTGCCTATGACCCCAAGAACACCATCCCCACCGTCAAACATGGAGGTGGAAACATTATGCTTTGGGGGTGTTTTTTCTGCTAAGGGGACAGGACAACTTCACTGCATCAAAGGGACGACGGACGGGGCCATGCACCGTCAAATCTTAGGTGAGAACCTCCTTCCCTCAGCCAGGGCATTGAAAATGGGTCGTGGATGGGTATTCCAGCATGACAATGACCCAAAACACACTGCCAAGGCAACAAAGGAGTGGCTCAAGAAGAATCACATTAAGGTCCTGGAGTGGCCTAGCCAGTCTCCAGACCTTAATCCCATAGAAAATCTGTGGAGGGAGCTGAAGTTTAGAGTTGCCAAACGTCAGCCTCGAAACAGTTAATGACTTGGAGAAGATCTGCAAAGAGGAGTGGGACAAAATCCCTCCGGAGATGTGTGCAAACCTGGTGCCCAACTACAAGAAACGTCTGACCTCTGTGATTGCAAATAAGGGTTTTGCAACCAAGTACTAAGTCATGTTTTGCAGAGGGGTCAAATACTTATTTCCCTCATTAAAATGCAAATCAATTTATAACATTTTTCACATGCGTTTTTCAGGATTTTTTTGTTGTTATTCTGTCTCTCACTGTTCAAATAAATCTACCATTAAAATTATAGACTGATCATTTCTTTGTCAGTGGGCAAACATACAAAATCAGCTGGGAATCAAATACTTTTTTCCCTCACTGTACATGGGTAGCCATGAGAAAGACCCCCCCCCTTAGTGATCGACTATCGAGGATCGCTATGGGGCGCAATCGGGCCATGTAGGCTTGTACACAATCGCCCAACCTTAACACACACACCCTCTCTGTGATTACAGTAGGCTAACATATGTCAACGGTTTTAGGAACAGCAGTAACATCAGGCAGGATTTAGGCTACTAACTGCCTAGCCAGTTGTAGCTCAATCTTGGGTGCAATGATCACGTTCCCCGCACTGACTGACTGCGTGGAGGCTCATTGATTTAATGTTATGTTTGCCTACATGCTACATTAGCAAAGTTATATTTAACTGTCGGCTATGTTAGCCACGACTTACCATGCTTTGTGCAGCTTCAAATGTCGAACAAAGTTGGAAGTTGTTGCGCCTCCGTCTGTACTTTTCTTCATGCATGTTATGCAAGTTGCAATCCTGTTTTGTTGACTATAGGGTAGTCTTTATATCGGAAAATAATAATTGTGGGTATCGTCTTTCCAAGGGCTCCGTCTGAATTCACCCACCGACGTTCCTCTGCACTGCCACGCACAACTTTTTCTCAGCTGACACAATTTGATTGGCTGCGGTCCGATTCAAACTGTAATCCGTTAAATGAAGAGTTGATGCGCTGCGCACTTTTTTAAATAGCATCATGTTTAATATTTGGGCCTGGGGAAGGTATCAAGTCAGGTCGAGTCATAAGGCTCAAGTCCAAGTCACGAGTCATTGGTGTTAAAGTCAAAGTCGAGTTGCAAGTCATCATATTTGTGACTCGAGTCTGACTCGAGTCCAAGTCATGTGACTCGAGTCCACACCCCTGGAAAGCGGTGTTGGGGGACATACGGCATTGTAAAATCCATGTACACAAACAACAAGTGTGTGATTAAAATTGGCAAAAAACATGCACATTTTTTTCTAGAGGGCTGTGGGGTGAGACAGGGATGCAGCTTGAGCCACACCCTCTTCAATATATATATATATATATATATATATATATATATATATATATCAATGAATTGGTGAGGGAATTAGAACAGTCTGCAGCACCCGGCCTCACCATACTAGAAAGTTTACTGTTTGCTGATGATCTAATGCTTCTGTCCCCAACCAAGGAGGGCCTACAGCAGCACCTAGATCTTCTGCACAGATTCTGTCAGACCTGGGCCCTGACAGTAAATCTCAGTAAGACAAAAATAATGTTATTCCAAAAAAGGTCCAGTTGCCATGACCACAAATACAAATTCCATCTCGACACCGTTGCTGTAGAGCACGCAAAAAACTATACGGACCTTGACCTAAACATCAGCGCCACAGGTAACTTCCACAAAGCTGTAAACAATCTGAGAGACAAGGCAAGATGGGCCTTCTATGCCATCAAAAGGAACATAAAATGTGGCATACCAATTAGGATCTGGCTAAAAAAATTCTTGAATCAGTTATAGAATCCATTGCCCTTCATGGTTGTGAGGTCTGGAGTTGTCACGTGTGCGCTACTGGGGTGAAATCAGGTGCAGGAGAGCGGAACGTGTCGTAGAAGGTGCACACTTTAATGGCACAATAAACAAAAGAAAGAACGAAACAACGCCTCAACAATTTCTAGGCCACTAAATAAAGTGTCTAGCGCTACGACAATAAACACAGTCCAAGTTACGCACAAGCATACAAAATACGGGTTAACAACCGTTACCCGGAAAAAAATTAGCCTGTGCTACACACACAATAAACAATGAATAATTCCACACAATGACAAGACATATTCACCGGAAATAAATACATGCCGCAATCACTGGAATACAAACCAGGTGCGAGGTGAACAAGACAAAAGCAAAGGAAACAAAATAACAGCTGAGCGGCGATGGGTAGAAAGCCGGTGACGTCGACCGCCGAACGCCGCCCGAACAAGGAGAGGAGGCGACTTCGGTGGAAGTCGTGACAGGAGTCCACTCACCAACCAAGAATTCACAAAGTGGGACATACACCAAAATGAGACTCTGCATGCAGAATTCTGCAAAACTATCCCCAGTGTACAAGGTAAAACACCAAATAATTATCAAAATCCCAAAAAGAGCCTGTGTTTTCTAGAACCAGTTAAAAGGAAGCGATTCCCAATAATATGATATATGAAATGTCTCTATTCCTTTGAAACTTCTACAAGAAAACTAATTAGCCTAGCATATTACTTATCTTCCTCCAGAATGTTGCTGCCAGGGACCGCCACAGACAATCACAGTCAATTCTTCCACTCAGCGCAGAGAGAGAGAGAGATGGAGAGAGTGTGAGAGAGAGAGAGAGAGAGAGAGAGAGAGAGAGAGAGAGAGAGAGAGAAAGAGAGAGAGAGAGAGCAAGATGGAGAAACAGAAAGGCAGAGAGAGCAAAAGTGAGCGAGAGACAGTGAGCAGGATAGCAGAAGGACATGGTCAGACTGTCTTTTAACTAATATGAGGGGCTGTAGAGAGAGGGTTAGAGAGCGAACTGGGGACACAGACAGAAAAGTAGAGAAAGAGGGAAGTTATGGGAGGGATGGAGACAGAGATATATGAAAGAGAAACTGTTATTCATTAGTGAAGTTACATTTCAATGTTCTCCCTTACAACACATAATCTATATCTGGCTATATTACAGGATTATGCATTAATCTGAGCCCAACTGAATAAAACATTGTGCGAGACCGTCCCTGCACTTCGTCATTACTCATACAGAGTAATGTGTAATGACGAGGTTCAGAGTGTGAACCTGGACGGCAGATGTAAATTAGCTGTCAGCTAAATCTGGTGCAATGCATCACCTCTCATATTTGGAGACGTATGTTTGGTTGTACATTGTCCCTGACAAATAAATGTAATAAATAAAATATGTAGCGCCAGGGACTGCAGTGCATTGTGGGATGTGTGAAGGTCTACATTTAAAATGGTAAGGTCTGTATTTAGAATTATATTGTTTTGTACATCAGTGGTATTTTGTGGTTGTAATGGCTAAATTGGTTGGAACATGGTGGTTTCAACCATAGACATGGAACATAGAAAATAGCTAAACTGAAAAGGAAGCTACTTAATTAATTGTAAGTAAAAAATATATAGTGTACGACGTACATTTCAGCCTAAATGCGAAATCTATAGGCGTGTTGTTGATGTGCTGTTGAAATGCTGAGCGCTCCTGCCAGCCTGTAGCGTGTCACAAATGCATCACAATTAATTTATTTAGCGGCAGGCTATAACGTTAAAATAATAATAATAATATAGTTTAAAAAAAGGCTACCTGGCTGATATAGAGTTAGTATGTTGTTTTATAGCCTGTTGAAATGTTGAACCTCAATTGATAGTGACAGAATCACACATTACTTCCCAAGCAAAGTAAAAAAGAAATGTGTCTCCTTGGCTATAGAAGGTTGTAGCGCAGCCTCTGAACTTCATAGAGACAAACCAAACATATCCCATTTGCTGTCATATCTTTCCCCGGCATTTAACAACTTGTTTCTAGCATCAAGCTTTGCGGACTTCAGCGTCGTTATAAAGTCACTTTACATAATCAGGTCCATTAATTGTTTAAAAAAATTGTCAGCGAACAAAGGATAGGCCTATGTTTTCAGACATTTTACAGCTTGTTTCTAGTTTAAAGCATTGTGGACGTTGTAGATCTCTTTATATAATCGGGTCCAATATTTATTGTTTTATCGTAAGCTAACAAGGGGTAGGCCTATGTTTTTAGAACATTTTCTTGAACAAAACCCACAATACCCTCACATACACCCCTCAATTCAAGCCCTGGTTTTAACTTAACACATCAAGCTCTTCACTGACACTGAGCTATTGAAGAGGTGCACGGTGATTGAATGAATTGGCTGACAAAGTCTATGGATAGTCTACTATAATGTTGTCTATCAAACAGGTTGGCTTACCTCTTATTTCTTGAATAGGAAGAAATAGGCTCCAACACAAAGCCCTCATGTTGTTACTGGCCTAAAGTAAATTTAAAATGATTGTTTAAATGAATTAGGCCTTTTCAAATGTGCCTACTTTCAGCACCCATGCAGTGTCAAATCAAATCAAATCAATTTTTATTTGTCACATGCGCCGAATACAACAGGTGTAGACCTTACTGTGAAATGCTTACTTACAAGCCCTTAACCAACAATTCCGTTTTAAGAAAATCCTTAAAAAAGTAAGAGATAAGAATAACAAATAATTAAAGAGCAGCAGTAAATAACAATACCAGGGTTATATACAGGGGGTACCGGTACAGAGTCAACATAATTGAGGTAATTATGTACATGTAGGTAGAGTTATTAAAGTGGCTATGCATAGATAATAACAGAGAGAAGCAGCAGCATGAAGGGGGGGGGTGACAATGCAAATAGTCTGGGTAGCCATTTGATTAGCGGTTCAGGAGTCTTATGGCTTGGGGATAGAAGCTGTTTAGAAGCCTCTTGGACCTATACTTGGCGCTCCAGTACCGCTTGCTGTGCGGTAACAGAGAGAACAGTCTATGACTAGGGTGGCTGGAGTCTATGACAATTTTTAGGGCCTTCCTCTGACATCGCCTGGTATAGAGGTCCTGGATGGCAGGAAGCTTGGCCCCAGTGATGTACTGGACCATACGTACTACCATACAAGGCAGTGATGCAACCCGTCAGGATGCACTCGATGGTGCAGCTGTAAAACCTTTTGAGGATCTGAAAACCCATGGCCATCTCTGCGGTGGCAGCTTCATAGTAATGTAAGTTATGTAAGTTATGACCAGCACAAAAACATCCTGTGGCGTTCTGCATTAGCATCGAATAGCCCACGCAATATGCACATTTTCAGGGAAGTCAGGAACCAATATACACAGGCAGTTAGGAAAGCTAAGGCTAGCTTTTTCAAGCAGAAATTTGCATCCTGTAGCACAAACTCAAAAAAGTTCTGGGACACTGTAAAGTCCATGGAGAATAAGAGCACCTCCTCCCAGCTGCCCACTACATTGAGGCTAGGAAATACTGTCACCACCAACAAATCCCATATAATTGAGAACTTCAATAAGCATTTTTCTACGGCTGGCCATGCTTTCCACCTGGCTACCCCTACCCCGATCAACAGCCCTGCACTCCCCACAGCATCTCGCCCAAGCCTCCCCATTACTCATTCACCCAAATCCAGATAGCTGATGTTCTGAAAGAGCTGCAAAATCTGGACCCCTACAAATCAGCCGGGCTAGACAATCTGGACCCTCTCTTTCTAAAATTATCTGGCGAAATTGTTGCATCCCCTATTACTAGCCTGTTCAACCTCTCTTTCGTATCATCTGAGATTCCCAAAGATTGGAAAGCAGCTGCGGTCATCCCCTTCTTCAAAAGGGGTGACACTCTAGACCCAAACTGCTACAGACCTATATCTATCCTACCCTGCCTTTCAAAGTTCTTCGAAAGCCAAGTTAACAAACAGATTACCGACCATTTCAAATCCTACCGTAACTTCTCCGCTATGCAATCTGGTTTCAGAGCTGGTCATGGGTGCACCTCAGCCATACTCAAGATCCTAAACGATAAGAAACATTACTGTGCAGCCGTATTCATTGACCTGGCCAAGGCTTTTGACTCTGTCAATCACCACATTCTTATTGGCAGACTCGACAGCCTTGTTTTCTCAAATGACTGCGTCGCCTGGTTCACCAACAACTTCTCAGACAGAGTTCAGTGTGTCAAATCAGAGGGCCTGTTGTCATGACCTCTGGTAGTCTCTATGGGGGTGCCACAAGGTTCAATTCTCGGGCCGACTCTCTTCTCTGTATACATCAATGATGTCGCTCTTGCTGCCGGTGAATCTCTGATCCACCTCTACGCAGACGACACCATTCTGTATACTTCTGGCCCTTCTTTGGACACTGTGTTAACTAACCTCCAGACGAGCTTCAATACCATACAACTCTCTTTCCGTGGCCTCCAACTGGTCTTAAACGCAAGTAAAACTAAATGCATGCTTTTCAACCGATCACTGCCCGCACCTGCCCGCCCGTCCAGCATCACAACTCTGGATGGTTCTGACTTAGAATATGTGGGCAACTACAAATACCTAGGTGTCTGGCTAGACTGTAAACTCTCCTTCCAGACTCACATTAAAAATCTCCAATCCCAAATTAAATCTAGAATCGACTTCCTATTTCGCAACAAAGCATCCTTCACTCATGTTGCCAAACATACCCTCGTAAAACTGACCATCTTACCGATCCTCGACTTCGGCGATGTCATTTATAAAATAGCCTCCAACACTCTACTCAACAAATTGGATGCAGTCTATCACAGTGCCATCCGGTTTTGTCACCAAATCCCCATATACTACCCACCACTGCGACCTGTACGCTCTCGTTGGCTGGCCCTCGCTTCATACTCATCGCCAATCCCACTGGCTCCAGGTCATCTACAAGTCTTTGCTAGGTAAAGCCTCGCCTTATCTTAGCTCACTGGTCAACATAGCAGCACCCACCCGTGGCACACGCTCCAGCCGGTATATCTCACTGGTCACCCCCAAAGCCAATTCTTCCTTTGGCCGACTTTCCTTCCAGTTCTCTGCTGCCAATGACTGGAACAAACTACAAAAATCACTAAAGTTGGAGACTCATATCTCCCTCACTAGCTTTAAGCACCAGCTGTCAGTGCAGCTCACAGATCTCTGCACCTGCACATAGCACATCTGTAAACAGCCCATCCTACTACCACATCCCAATACTGTATTTATTGATTTATTTATCTTGCTCCTTTGCACCCCAGTAACTTGCACATTTATCTTCTGCACATCTACCATCTCAGTGTTTAATTGCTATATTGTAATTACCTCGCCACCATGGCCTATTTGTTGCCCTACCTCCCTTATCTTACCTCATTTGCACTCACTGTATATATACTTTTTAATTTTTTTTCGTTTTTCTATTGTATTATTGGCTGTATGTCTGTGAATTCCATCTGTAACTCTTTGTTGTTGAATGTATCAAACTGCTGTGCTTTATCTTGGCCAGGTCGCAGTTGTAAATGAGACACATATATCTTCCCTCTAGACCCATCTATCTTCCCCTCTAGACCCATCTATCTTCCCCTCTAGACACATCTATCTTCCCTCTAGACACATATATCTTCCCTCTAGACCCATCTATCTTCCCCTCTAGACACATCTATCTTCCCTCTAGACCCATATATCTTCCCTTTATACACATCTATCTTCCCCTCTAGACCCATCTATCTTCCCTTTATACACATCTATCTTCCCCTCTAGACCCATCTATCTTCCCTCTAGACCCATCTATCTTCCCCTCTAGACCCATCTATCTTCCCTCTAGACCCATCTATCTTCCCTCTAGACCCATCTATCTTCCCCTCTAGACCCATCTATCTTCCCTCTAGACCCATCTATCTTCCCCTCTAGACCCATCTATCTTCCCTCTAGACCCATCTATCTTCCCCTCTAGACCCATATATCTTCCCCTCTAGACACATCTACCTTCCCCTCTAGACCCATCTATCTTCCCTCTAGACACATCTATCTTCCCCTCTAACAAGATATACCTTCCCTTTAGACACATCTATCTTCCCCTCTAGACACATCTATCTTCCCTCTAGACCCATCTATCTTCCCTCTAGACACATATATCTCCCCTATAACACATCTATCGTCCCTCTAGACACATCTATCTTCCCTCTAGACACATCTATCTTCCCTCTAGACACATCTACCTTCCCTCTAGACACATCTATCTTCCCTCTAGACACATCTATCTTCCCCTCTAGACCCATATATCTTCCCTCTAGACACATCTATCTTCCCCTCTAGACCCATATATCTTCCCCTCTAGACCCATCTATCTTCCCCTCCAAACACATCTATCTTCCCTTTATACACATCTATCTTCCCTCTAGACCCATCTATCTTCCCCTCTAGACCCATCTATCTTCCCCTCTAGACACATCTATCTTCCCTCTAGACACATATATCTTCCCTCTAGACCCATCTATCCTCCCCTCTAGACACATCTATCTTCCCTCTAGACCCATATATCTTCCCCTCTAGACCCATCTATCTTCCCCTCTAGACCCATCTATCTTCCCCTCTAGACACATCTATCTTCCCTCTAGACACATCTATCTTCCCTCTAGACCCATCTATCCTCCCCTCTAGACACATCTATCTTCCCTCTAGACCCATCTATCTTCCCTTTATACACATCTATCTTCCCTCTAGACCCATCTATCTTCCCCTCTAGACCCATCTATCTTCCCCTCTAGACACATCTATCTTCCCTCTAGACACATCTATCTTCCCTTTATACACATCTATCTTCCCTCTAGACCCATCTATCTTCCCTCTAGACCCATATATCTTCCCCTCTAGACCCATCTATCTTCCCCTCTAGACCCATCTATCTTCCCCTCTAGACACATCTATCTTCCCTCTAGACACATATATCTTCCCTCTAGACCCATCTATCTTCCCCTCTAGACACATATATCTTCCCTCTAGACACATATATCTTCCCTCTAGACCCATCTATCCTCCCCTCTAGACACATCTATCTTCCCTCTAGACACATCTATCTTCCCTCTAGACCCATCTATCTTCCCTCTAGACACATCTATCTTCCCCTCTAGACACATCTATCTTCCCTTTATACACATCTATCTTCCCCTCTAGACCCATCTATCTTCCCTTTATACACATCTATCTTCCCCTCTAGACCCATCTATCTTCCCTCTAGACCCATCTATCTTCCCCTCTAGACCCATCTATCTTCCCCTCTAGACCCATCTATCTTCCCTCTAGACACATATATCTTCCCTCTAGACACATCTATCCTCCCTCTAGACACATCTATCTTCCCTCTAGACACATCTATCTTCCCCTCTAACAAGATATACCTTCCCTTTAGACACATATATCTTCCCTCTAGACCCATCTATCTTCCCTCTAGACACATCTATCTTCCCTTTAGACACATCTATCTTCCCCTCTAGACACATCTATTTCCCTCTAGACCCATCTATCTTCCCTCTAGACACATCTATCTTCCCTCTAGACACATCTATCTTCCCTCTAGACCCATCTATCTTCCCTCTAGACCCATCTATCTTCCCCTCTAGACCCATATATCTTCCCCTCTAGACCCATCTATCTTCCCCTCTAGACCCATCTATCTTCCCCTCTAGACCCATATATCTTCCCCTCTAGACCCATATATCTTCCCTCTAGACACATCTATCTTCCCCTCTAGACCCATATATCTTCCCCTCTAGACACATCTATCTTCCCCTCTAGACCCATATATCTTCCCTCTAGACACATCTATCTTCCCTCTAGACCCATATATCTTCCCCTCTAGACCCATATATCTTCCCCTCTAGACCCATCTATCTTCCCCTCTAGACCCATATATCTTCCCCTCTAGACACATCTATCTTCCCCTCTAGACCCATATATCTTCCCTCTAGACACATCTATCTTCCCCTCTAGACACATCTATCTTCCCCTCTAGACCCATCTATCTTCCCTCTAGACACATCTATCTTCCCTCTAGACACATCTATCTTCCCTCTAGACACATCTATCTTCCCCTCTAGACCCATCTATCTTCCCCTCTAGACCCATATATCTTCCCCTCTAGACCCATATATCTTCCCTCTAGACACATCTATCTTCCCTCTAGACCCATATATCTTCCCCTCTAGACCCATATATCTTCCCCTCTAGACCCATATATCTTCCCTCTAGACACATCTATCTTCCCTCTAGACCCATATATCTTCCCCTCTAGACCCATATATCTTCCCCTCTAGACCCATCTATCTTCCCCTCTAGACCCATATATCTTCCCCTCTAGACACATCTATCTTCCCTCTAGACACATCTATCTTCCCTCTAGACCCATCTATCTTCCCCTCTAGACCCATATATCTTCCCCTCTAGACCCATCTATCTTCCCTCTAGACACATCTATCTTCCCTCTAGACCCATATATCTTCCCCTCTAGACCCATATATCTTCCCCTCTAGACCCATATATCTTCCCTCTAGACACATCTATCTTCCCTCTAGACCCATATATCTTCCCCTCTAGACCCATCTATCTTCCCCTCTAGACCCATATATCTTCCCCTCTAGACACATCTATCTTCCCTCTAGACCCATCTATCTTCCCTCTAGACACATCTATCTTCCCTCTAGACACATCTATCTTCCCTTTAGACACATCTATCTTCCCCTCTAGACACATCTATTTTCCCTCTAGACCCATCTATCTTCCCTCTAGACACATCTATCTTCCCTCTAGACACATCTATCTTCCCTCTAGACCCATCTATCTTCCCTCTAGACCCATCTATCTTCCCCTCTAGACCCATCTATCTTCCCCTCTAGACACATCTATCTTCCCCTCTAGACCCATCTATCTTCCCCTCTAGACCCATATATCTTCCCCTCTAGACCCATATATCTTCCCTCTAGACACATCTATCTTCCCCTCTAGACCCATCTATCTTCCCTCTAGACCCATATATCTTCCCCTCTAGACCCATATATCTTCCCTCTAGACACATCTATCTTCCCCTCTAGACCCATATATCTTCCCCTCTAGACCCATCTATCTTCCCCTCTAGACACATCTATCTTCCCCTCTAGACCCATCTATCTTCCCCTCTAGACACATCTATCTTCCCCTCTAGACCCATATATCTTCCCCTCTAGACCCATCTATCTTCCCTCTAGACACATCTATCTTCCCTCTAGACCCATATATCTTCCCCTCTAGACCCATCTATCTTCCCCTCTAGACCCATCTATCTTCCCTCTAGACCCATCTATCTTCCCCTCTAGACCCATCTATCTTCCCTCTAGACACATCTATCTTCTTTCTTTCTGTGAGAATTCATTAGCATGCTGCTGATTATGTGGAGCTCTTGTCAGTGCATAATGACCAGTTGAAGATTGTTTATGATGACTTTGCAGCGGGAATGTAAAACATATGTAAAACAGCCTTGGTTTCGACCAGAGGCACAGTGAGGGGGGAGGGGAAAAAAGAACTGGTGGACATGTGGACAGAGAGGGCAGAAAAGGTGTGGGGAGGCAGGAAGAGGGAGAGAGAAGGAGGGATAGAGGATGGTGGACTTGAATGAGAAAGAAAACAATGTGTAATTTAATGTGAGAGCATCTGTCTGTTTGTTTAGCGTTTATGTGTTTTGCTTGATTTGTGTGTCTGTGTGTTTGGTGTGTGTGTGTGTGTGTGTGTGTGTGTGTGTGTGTGTGTGTGTGTGTGTGTGTGTGTGTTTAGTGTGTGTGTGTATGCATGTCTACGTGTTTGTTTGGGGTGTGTGAGAGTGAGTCATAGCACACAATTCACAAGGCTTACCTTGACATTAAAGTGGGCCCACACACATAATCAGTCAAAAGGTGAGTACAAAAGTATAGTCTCATCTGATCTCAGGTCAGGATTTCTCACTGGGATGTGTGTGTGTGTGTGTGTGTGTGTGTGTGTGTGTGTGTGTGTGTGTGTGTGTGTGTGTGTGTGTGTGTGTGTGTGTGTGTGTGTGTGTGTGTGTCTGTCTGTCTTGTCTATTGTGATGTGAATGAGAGTGAGAGGGGCAGAGCAAGGTCATGATGATCAGAGACAGACAACACACACACACACACACACGCACACTGTTCACAACACAACAGAGCATCTAACCACCACACATCACTACTACCCACTCCACAGAGAGAGAGTGAGAGAGAGAGAGAGATACACATCATTACAACACTGTATATATACATAATATGACATTTGTTATGTCTTTATTCTTTTGGAACTTATGTGAGTGTAATATCTACTGTTGATTTTTCTTGTTTATTTCACTTTTGTATATTATCTACTTGTTTCCAATGCCAATAAAGCCCCTTGAATTGAATTGATAGGGAAGAGAGAACGGGTCTGTTATACAACTTGATGGAAAGTGGTGTTGGGGGAAGACATACGATATTATAAAATCCATGTACACAAACAAAAAGAGTGTGGGTAAAATTGGCAAAAAACACACATGTTTCTTTCCACAGGGCCATGGGGTGAGACAGGGATGCAGCTTAAGCCCCACCCTCTTCAACAAACATATCAACAAATTGGCGAGGGCACTAAAACAATCTGCAGCATCCGGCCTCACCCTACTAGGTGATCCCCGCTAATTATCAAAATCCAGAAAAGAGCTGGAGGCAACCAGTGAAGAACAAACACCATTGTAAATACAACCCATATTTGTTTATTTATTTTCCCTTTTGTACTTGAACTATTTGCACATAATATGCCGTTTGTAATGTATTTATTATTTTGGAACTTTTGTGAGTGTAATGTTTACTTTACATTTTTTATTGTTAATTTCACTTTTTTTTTTATTATCTAGTTCACTTGCTTTTGGCAATATGTTTTCCATGTCAATAAAGCCATTAAATTAAATAGAAATTGAATTGAGAGAGAGAGAAATGACGTGACACTTAAACAAAGTCTGACTTGGAATGAATAACACTAAATAATACTAAGTTAAGAGTTTATTTAAAAAAAACTATATCCACCAATTTTTCACCCTTGAGTTTTTTCATCAGAAATTATTGCTTATGGCCTGGGTTCCAGGGTCAGTAGCTGTATACAGGGTCAGTTCCAGGGTCAGTAGCTGTATACAGGGTCAGTTCCAGGGTCAGTAGCTGTATACAGGGTCAGTTCCAGGGTCAGTAGCTGTATACAGGGTCGGTTCCAGGGTCAGTAGCTATATAAAAGGGTCAGTTCCAGGGTCAGTAGCTATATACAGGGTCAGTTCCAGGGTCAGTAGCTGTATACAGGGTCAGTTACAGGGTCAGTAGCTATATACAGGGTCAGTTCCAGGGTCAGTATCTGTATACAGGGTCAGTTCCAGGGTCAGTAGCTGTATACAGGGTCAGTTCCAGGGTCAGTAGCTATATACAGGGTCAGTTCCAGGGTCAGTAGCTGTATACAGGGTCAGTTCCAGGGTCAGTAGCTATATACAGGGTCAGTTCCAGGGTCAGTAGCTGTATACAGGGTCAGTAGCTATATACAGGGTCAGTTCCAGGGTCAGTAGCTGTATACAGGGTCAGTTCCAGGGTCAGTAGCTGTATACAGGGTCAGTTCCAGGGTCAGTAGCTACAATACTGGTCAAAGGTTTTAGAACACCTACTCATTCAAGGGTTTTTCTTTATTTTTACTATTTTCTACATTGTAGAATAATAGTGAAGACATCAAAACTATGAAATAACACATATGGAATAATGTAGTAACCGACAAAGTGTTAAACAAATCAAGATATATTTTAGATTTTAGAATCTTCAAAGTAGCCACCCTTTGCCTTGATGGCAGTTTTTTTGCCTTGATGACCAGCTTCATGAGGTAGTCACCTAGAATGCATTTCAATTAACAGGTGTGCCTTCTTAAAAGTAAATGTAGGGAATTTCTTTCCTTCTTATTGCATTTGAGCCAATCAATTGTGTTGTACGATGTAGGGGTGGTATACAGAATATAGCCCTATTTGGTAAAAGACCAAGTCCATATTATGGCAAGAACAGCTCAAATAAGCAAAGAGAAATTACAGTCCATCATTAAGACATGAAGGTCAGTCAATACGAAATATTTCAAGAACTGAAAGTCGCAAAAACCATCAAGAGCTGTGATGAAACTGTCTCTCATGAGGACCGCCACAGGAAAGGAAGACCCAGAGTTACCTCTGCTGCAAAGGATAAGTTCATTAGAGTTACCAGACTTAGAAATTTCCGCCCAAATAAATGCTTCACACAGTTCAACTAACAGACACATCTCAACATCAACTGTTCAGAGGAGACTGTGTGAATCAGGCCTTTATGGTCGAATTGCTGCAAAGAAACCACTACTAAAGGACACCAATAATAAGAAGAGACATGCTTGGGCAAAGAAACAAGGGCAAAGGACAGACCGGTGGAAATCTGTCCTTTGGTCTGCTGTCCACATTTTTGGTTCCAACCTCTGTGTCTTTGTGAGACGTGGTGTGGGTGAACGGATGATCTCTGCATGTGTATTTCCCACCGTAAAGCATGGAGGAGGAGGTGTTATGGTGGGGGGGGGGTGCTTTGCTGGTGACACAGTCTACGGTTGAACTTAACCAGCATGGCTACCACAGCATTCTGCAGCGATACGCCATCCCATCTGGTTTGGGCTTAGTGGGACTATCATTTGTTTTTCAACAGGACAATGACCCAACACACCTTCAGGCTGTGTAATGGCTATTTTACCAAGAAGGAGAGTGATGGAGTGCTGCATCAGATAACCTGGATTGGGATGAGTTGGACCGCAGAGTGAAGGAAAAGCAGCCAACAAGTGCTCAGCATATGTGGGAACTCCTTCAAGACTGTTGGAAAATCATTCCAGGTGAAGCTGGTTGAGAGAATGGCAAGAGTGTGCAAAGCTATCATCAAGGCAGGGTGACTCTTTGAATATATAATCTATTTGCATTTGTTTAACACTTTTTTGGTTACTACATGATTCCATATGTGTTATTTTGTAGTTATGATGTCTTCACTATTATTCTACAATGTCCTTGAATGAGTAGGTGTTCTAAAATGTTTGACCGGTGGTGTATATCCAGGGTCAGTTCCAGTACCATATTTACAATGTGCAGGGATACTGGAGTGATAGAGGTAGATATGTATAGTGGTAAGGTGACTTTGGGATCAGGATATATGATAAACAGAGTAGCAGCAGTGTATGTGATGATTGTATGTGAGTGTGTGTGCCTGTGTATGGAGTCAGTATAAATGTGTGTATTGGAGTGTCAATGTGCATGAGTGTGTAGAGTCACGTGAGTGTGTAGAGTCACGTGAGTGTGTAGAGTCACGTGAGTGTGCGTAGAGACAGTGCAACAATAAAGCGTCAATTCAGATAGTCCGTGTAGCCATGTTGTGAGCTATTTAGTTATCTATTTGCAGTCTTATGGCTTGGGGTTAGAAGCTGTTCAGGAGCCTGATCGTGTCAGGTTTGATGCACAGTATTTCTTATCAATTTGATGTTAATTTAATGGACCAAAAAATTGCATTTCTAAGTGACCCGAAACTTTTGAACGGTAGTGTACATGTAGGTAAAGTGTCTATGCATATATGATAACAACAGAGAGACTGCAAATAGTCTGGGTAGCCATTTGATGAGATGTTCAGGAGTCTTATGGCTTGGGGGTAGAAGCTGTTTAGAAGCCTCTTGGACCTAGACTTGGCACTCCGGTACCGCTTGCCATGCGGTAGCAGAGAGAACAGTCTATGACTAGGGTGGCTGGGGAGCCTGGTATAGAGGTCCTGGATGGCAGGTAGCTTGGCCCCAGTGATGTACTGGGCCGAACACATTACCATCTGTAGTGCCTTGCGGTTGGAGGCCGAGCAGTTGCCATACCAGGCAGTGATGCAACAAGTCAGGATGTTCTCGATGGTGCAGCTGTAGAACCTTTTGAGGATCTGATGAACAGGCAAACCCCTCACCCTCTCGATTTCCCTGTCTCTACTGTCCTGTCCACTCGGTGAATGGAGAATATTGTCCGAAAGCCATGTTTTAGAAAAGCTGAGAATATTGCAATTACAAGAGTCCCGTTGCTAGCAAATCCACTATCGGCGGTCATCCATCTTGTTATATTACATTGGTCAATAGAATGGAAGGGAAGAGTCGGACGGTTTTCCCTTCGCCTTAATTTCACCAGGAATCCCCTTCTCCCGCCTCTGTAACATTGGCGTTTCCTCTTGCATACCCCGAAAATTGGTCGGAATCACAGAAATTTAAGTTGTAGCCAGAAATGGAGTAAGTAACTGCCGATCTGATGTTAAAAAGTTATTGTCAGTTATAAGAAATGATAGTGGAATGAAGTAAAGATAAACACCAAGAAAATCACAAAAATAGCAAAGTTGGGTCAGAGCTCGCTGTCTTAAGATGAATGCATATACTGTAAGTCATTTTGGATAAAAGCCTCTGCTAAATTAATAAAATGTCAAATGTAAATGTGATCTTATATTATGTATTGAATTATTCTTTTAAAACATGTTTTAAATATTGATGTCTCAAATGTTTCTTTTTGTCACGTCCTGGCCATAGATAGCCCTTTTGGCTGCTCTATGGTGGTTTTGGTCAGGACGTGATCAAGGGGTGTGTTTTTGTTCTATGTTGTATTCTATGTTGGTTTGGTTTGGGTTCCCAATTAGAGGCAGCTGTTAGTCGTTGTCTCTAATTGGGAATCCTATTTAGGTTGTTCAGTCCCGCACCTCTGTTGTGGGATATTTATGCTCATTGTGTTAGTTGCTGGGTTGTGCGACATGGTGTGTTACGGTCGTTGTAATTTCTTTTGGTGAGTTCTATAATTAAAATATGATTAACTCAACCATGCATGCTGCGCCTTGGTCTACTTCTGTCAGTGATCGTGACACTTTTGTACAGTTCTTTATTAAAATGGCACATTTGACTGTGTAAAACTTAGCATTACTACTTATTTCTCTGAGAGTGAGGTGCATATTTATTATTATTATCTCTCTGAAATAACCATCAAGTGATAGATTTTAAACAAATGTCTTTCACTGATTAGATAGTAAACAAAACACCAATCTCTTTCATAATTTCTTAAAAAATAAAAGCTAATTAACCACAATTCTGAAAATTGATAGTGTTTTGGAATGAAACTCTTCACTTGTTTGTTAGTTTCCTGCTTGTTAGTTTAACCTTGAAAGACTAGTAATACCTAAAAGTAGTCACGTATGTTTCTGCTTCTCTCTCCTTCCATTGTCTGTTTACTTGATGCTTTTAATAACTTTATGAAGCTAGAGAGAGTGAGGAGGAGAGAGAGAAATTGAGAGTTGAAAGAGAAAAAGGGAGTGAGATTTGAAAGAGAGAGATTTCCTCAAGGCGTTCACTCTGAGTCCCTGTGCAACACATTTAGCGAGGTGCAAATTGAAATGCAAATTTGATCAGAGTTTGATTCAAACTTTAGCATTTTAATATATCACGCGGTTAGAGGCAGACCTTCACTACAAGATCTGCATAATGCACTGGTGATATTTCTTCTTTTGGGAAACTCTTAAGTTAGCTAATGCTCTGAGGTTCAAATGCTTTCCCTCTACATATCTAAACACATATACTCACTCACACACACACATACACAGCTGCTGGATCAAATCACCGAGCTGACAAGGAAAAAATCTGTCATTCTGCCCCTGAGCAAGGCAGTTAACCCACTGTTCCCTGGGCGCCGAAGACGTGGATGTCGATTAAGGCAGCCCCCCTCACCTCTCTGATTCAGAGGGGTTGGGTTAAATGCGGAAGACACATTTCAATTCAATGCATTGTCGTGTCTTTGGCATCATTATAAGGGAAGACTATTATTTTATCAAATCGATTCTCTGTAATTATTATTACGCGATTAAACTAATCATGTACATTTTAATTAGGAAGTCGGGGCACCACAGAAAATCTTCAGATTACAAAGTTACAGTTCAGAGAGTCTCTGGTTACTCATGGTGGCTCCTTCAATAACTATTCGAAATCACAGCTCATGCGGTGGGTTTGCTCAGTCTGAAGGGGATTTTCTTAGGAGGGGCTTTTATCCGTAACAGTAGAAAAGGCGGTTCCATGACGCCTGATCATGTCTGTGCTCACAGGGGCGGGCCAAAGTCTTAGTTAAACTTTAAAGGGAATACAATTCTCTCACATTAAAGGTTTAACATCACATTACATCATTTCACAAATAGTTTCATCTTTACTCATTCATTTTATACAAGAATTAGATGCAAACACCATAAATGAGAAATGTACACATTCAGAGATATAGTTATGTGTTTCCTGTCCTCCATGAGGTCACCAAATGAAACACACTCAACATAACTGTCCCTTAAGTGTCCACGGACCATTCCCACATTCTTACAAGTGGACATATAATTTCATTTTCCCATTTGGGGGATTTAGGAGTTCGGCCGCGTGAAATCCTTTGTTCACTCTGTGGTCTCTCTTTTTGCGTGGCCAGGGGAAGAGAGTCTCCGCCAGGAATTTACGACCTGAGAAAACAGAACCTGGGTGTAGGAGTGATCGAGAGAGGGGGAAGCCACGATCTACACCCAGAAAGGACCACGTCATGACAGCATTCAGTTGTACAACTGACTAGGTATACCCCTTTCCCTTAGCCTTTACACACAAACACACACACACACACGAGGGGCACTGTGTATCCCTGCTGGGGTGAGAAGTTCACACATGCATGGTTGCCTTTGGCCGGTGCCAACATCAGTTTGCCCCAACTGACCTTGCGTGCTGGGAGTGAGGTAGCACAATGTCCTCACACACACACATTACCATTACACGTGCTGGTATGTACAGTACAGTACACACACACACACACACACACACACATTACCATTACACGTGCTGGTATGTACAGTACACTACACACACACACACACACACACACACACACACACACACACACACACACACACACACACACACATTACCATTACACATGCTGATATGTAGAGTACACACACACAGGGCTGATAGGGCTCACAAGGTTGGCAGGGTTCACAGGGCTGACAGGGCTCACAGGGCTCACAGGGCTGATAGGGCTCACAGGGTTGACAGGGCTGATAGGGCTCACAGGGCTGACAGGGTTGACAGGGCGCACAGGGATGATAGGGCGCACAGGGCTGACAGGGATCACAAGGCTGATAGGACTCACAGGGCTGATAGGGCTGACAGGGCTGATAGGGATGACAGGGTTGACAGGGCGCACAAGGCTGATAGGGCTCACAGGGCTGACGCGGCTCACAGGGCTGACAGGGCTGATAGGGCTCACAGGGCTGATAGGGCTCACAGGGCTGACAGAGATCACAGGGCTGATAGGGCTCACAGGGCTGACAGAGATCACAGGCCTGACAATGCTGACAGGGCCGACGGGGCTGACGGGTATCACAGGGCTGACAGAGATCACAGGGCTGATAGGGCTCACAGGGTTGACAGCTCACAGGGCTGATAGGGCTCACAGGGTTGACAGGGCTCACAGGGCTGATAGGGCTCACAGGGTTGACAGGGCTCACAGGGCTGACAGGGCTCACAGGGCTGATAGGGCTCACAGGATTGACAGGGCTCACAGGGCTGATAGGGCTCACAGGTCTGACAGGACTCACAGGGCTGATAGGGCTCACAGGGCCGATAGGGCTCACAGGGTTGACAGGGCTGACAGGGCTGACATGGCTCACAGGGCTGACAGGGATCACAGGGCTCACAGGGCTGACAGGGCTCACAGGGCTGACAGGGCTCACAGGGCTGACAGGTCTCACAGGGCTGATAGGGCTCACAGGGCTGATAGGGTTGACAGGGCTGATAGGGCTCACAGGGCTGATAGGGCTGATAGGCCTCACATGGCTGATAGGGATCACAGGGCTGACAGGGATCACAGGGCTCACAGGGCTGACAGGGCTCACAGGGCTGACAGGACTCACAGGGCTGATAGGGCTCACAGGGCTGATAGGGTTGACAGGGCTGACAGGGCTCACAGGGCTGATAGGGCTCACAGGGCTGATAGGGCTCACAGGGCTCACAGGGCTGATAGGGCTCACAGGGCTGATAGGGCTCACAGGGTTGACAGGGTTGACAGGGCTGACAGGGCTGACATGGCTCACAGGGCTGATAGGGCTCACAGGACTCACAGGGCTGATAGGGCTCACATGGCTGATAGGGATCACAGGGCTGACAGGGCTCACAGGGCTGACAGGACTCACAGGGCTGACAGGACTCACAGGGCTGATAGGGGTCACAGGGCTGATAGGGTTGACAGGGCTGACAGGGCTCACAGGGCTGATAGGGCTCACAGGCCTGATAGGGATGTTAGGGCTCACAGGGCTGACAGGACTCACAGGGCTGACAGGGCTCACAGGGCTGATAGGGCTGATAGGGCTCACAGGGCTGATAGGGCTCACAGGGCTGTCAAGGCTCACAGGGCTCACAGGGCTGATAGGGCTCACAGGGCTGACAGGGCTCACAGGGCTGATAGGGCTCACAGGCCTGACAATGCTGACAGGGCCGACGGGGCTGACGGGGATCACAGGGCTGACAGAGCTCACAGGGCCCACAGGGCTCACATGGCGTTATAGTCACATTCACCATTCTTAGCCAGTGCTGAAAGCTTCAGAGTCTTGCTCTAGCTGTCAGATGAGTTCTGAGAGGCCTGGGAGCATTCACGGCAATGTCACTGGCTTACAATATTTGTGTGTGTGTGTGTGTGTGTGTGTGTGTGTGTGTGTGTGTGTGTGTGTGTGTGTGTGTGTGTGTGTGTGTGTGTGCGTCTGTGTGTGTGTGTATCTGTGTGAGTGGGTATAATCGTTTCCCCCATAGTGCAGGAGGTAGAAGTGTCCTAATCGTACATGCAGCCCTTCATATGGAAGCTCCCTTTATTTGAGAGAGAACAAATGGGCTCTAAACTCCTATTGATTGAATTTGACTTTTCTGTCCGTAAGGAATACTCTCCAGCAGAATGGCCAAAAGGCTTCTTAGCAAATTCACACATCTGTCTCTACCCCTTCATACCGTCCAGCGTTCCTAGCTAACGAAAACAGGCAACACAGAGGGAGAAAAGCTACGATGATGACAGAAAGGGATTGGAGAAGCAGTTCTTTTTTTTTTTATGCTCTCCTTAGAATGTATTGATTTCCTTCATCTCTCTCTCTCTCTCTCTCTCTCTCTCTCTCTCTCTCTCTCTCTCTCTCTCTCTCTCTCTCTCTCTCTCTCTCTCTCTCTCTCTCTCTCTTTCTCTCTCTCTCTCTCTCTGTCCCATCTTTCTCTCTCTCTCTCTCTCTCTCTCTCTCTCTCTCTCTCTCTCTCTCTCTCTCTCTCTCTCTCTCTCTCTCTCTCTCTCTCTCTCTCTCTCTCTCTTTCTCTCTCTCTCTCTCTGTCCCATCTTCTCTCTCTCTCTCTCTCTCTCTCTCTCTCTCTCTCTCTCTCTCTCTCTCTCTCTCTCTCTCTCTGTCTCTCTCTGTCTTCCTCTCTCTCTCTACCCACTCTCTCTCATGCTATTTTTTCTTTTTCACTCTCTCTCTGTCTTTTTCTCTCTCTCTTTTGGAATGTCTGAACTCGATGTAATCACTGGCAATTTGCTGTGCCCCTCACAGTTGAACTGATGCCCACTGCTGTGCTACTGAGTGTGTGTGTGTGTGTGTGTGTGTGTGTGTGTGTGTGTGTGTGTGTGTGTGTGTGTGTGTGTGTGTGTGTGTGTGTGTGTGTGTGTGTGTGTGTGTGTGTGCGTGTGTGTGTGTGTGTGTGTAGGTGTGAGTGCGTGTGTGTGTGTGTGCGTGTGCGTGCACACGTAGACAATGCTATTTCTGGACAATCAGAACCCACACAGGAGCCAGGGGTGGGTTCAGATTTAGGTCTGAGGGAGAGAGCAGCTGAGACAGAAGGAGGCTAGAAGTCTACAGGAGATGTACACATGGCAAACTAAGCAGTGGTCACAGAGCTATCTCAGACGGTAACTCATTGTTAGTAGAGCTGTTGTCCAATAAGATGGAGTAGAGGAAATAGGCTATTTTTTGCTGTTTTTCTAATCAGGGTCAGGGTTTAGGCAGTGGGCACAGGGGTGTCTGACAGATCAACACATCATAGGTATTGGGAGGTCTCATTTTCTCATCATATGATTTGGAGATAATGGCTGGGTTCTGTTTGCTATTCACCCAATAAGGGTGGTGGGTTGGGAGGGCTTTACATCTTACTGGAGAGATACACTATATATAAAAACGTATGTGGACACCCCTTCAAATCTGTGGATTCGGCTATTTTCAGCCACACCCGTTGCTGACAGGTGTATAAAATCGAGCACACAGCCATGCAATCTCCATAGACAAACATTGGCAGTAGAGTGTTGTTACTGAAGAGCTCAGTGACCGTCATAGTCAGTTTGTCAAATTTCTGGCTGGCTAGAGCCGCCCCGGTCAACTGTAAGTGCTGTTATTGTGAAGTGGAAATGTCAAGGAGCAACAACGGTTCAGCCACAAAGTGGTAGGCCACACAAGCTCACAAAATGGGACCGCTGAGTGCTGAAGTGCATAGCAAGTAAATATCGTCTGTCCTCGGTTGCAACACTCACTACCGAGTTCCAAACTGCGTCTGGAAGCAACGTCAGCACAATAACTGTTTGTCGGCCATGCAGTGTAGATACATGTGATATGGGCTTGGGTGAAATCTCACTGGTGTGTTATGGGTGGTGTGTTGGGAGGGGGTAGATCACACTGGAGTGTTATGGGTGGTGTCTTGGGAGGGGGTAGATCTCACTGGTGTGTTATGGGTGGTGTGTTGGGAGGGGGTAGATCTCACTGGCGTGTTATGGGTGGTGTGTTGGGAGGGGGTAGATCTCACTGGAGTGTTATGGGTGATGTGTTGGGAGTGGGTTTCATCTCTCATAGATACATATTAAATATATATTACTATGGCTAGATGACATGCAGTGAGCTTGTAAACATAGAGTAGGATTTGACTTACCTATCCTGAAAATAGTAGGAGAGGAGTGAGAAAGAGAAGAGACTCCTCTATATCAATCCCTCATTCAGTAATAGGCTGGCTGAGTTTGTACTGCTTGTTCTTGCAGTCAGACTGAACATCAGAAAATGCCCGATACAGCACCACTCAACTCCAGAGACCTACACAGCAGAAAGCCAGGTCTGCTCTATCTACCGGTCGATGTTTTCTTTCGCCTTTTTAGAGCAAGAGACAAAGTAGGGAAAGACTTCCAATTACCTAGTCCCACCAGGCGTAAAATAGGCTCATTTTGGGGTTGGGACAAATTACAAAACACAGCTTTTGAGAAGTGAGATATTGCTGGCTACAGTAACAGCATCTCTCAGGAAATAAGTAGCCCTGGATGTACACGTGGGTGTTTTGATTGAATGGGAAATGAAATCAACAAGTATTAATCATGACAATTAAATCATGACAGGGTATTATTATTAATGTCAATGAATCATCAGTTTACGTTTATGTAATATAGTGATGGACGACTGTCTTTGTCGCTGTCTGTACATTTGGTGGGGGTTGAGTTAGTTACCCTCTTATAAGCGCTATAGGAATTCAATCCATTAAATACTGTGGAATACTGATACATGTGGCAGGTAATACCTTTGACGAAATCCCATAAGGAAAATGCATTATTATTTTGAGCTATGAGGATTCCAAGAGATTATTTTTAATATATACATTTATTGCAAAAATCAGAAACTTTCTGATGCAGAAAAATGTATCCATACTTTTGTCACTTCTAGGTTAGACTACTGCAATGCTCTATTTTCCGGCTACCCTGATAAAGCACTAAATAAACTTCAGTTAGTGCTAAACACGGCTGCTAGAATCTTGACTAGAGAGAAGAAAATACTTGAATCAGTTATAGAACCCATTACTCTTTATGGTTGTGAGGTCTGGGGTCCACTCTTAAACAAATAATTCACAAAATGGGACAAATACCAAATTGAAACTCTGCAAGCAGAATTCTGCAAAAATTTCCTCTGTATACAACGTAAAACACCAAATAATTCATTCAGAGCAGAATTTGGCCAATACCCGCTAATTATTAGAGCCGTTAAATTCGACCACCACCTAAAAGGAAGCGATTCCCAAACCTTCATAACAAAGCCATAACCTACAGAGACATTAATCAGGAGAAGAGTCCCCTAAGCAAGCAGGTCCTGGAGCTCTGTTCACAAACAGACCACACAGAGCCCCAGGACAGCAACATAATTAGACCCAACCAAATCATGAGAAAACAAAAAGATAATAACTTGAAACATTGGAAAGAATTAACAAAAAAACAGAGCAAACTAAAATGCTATTTGGCCCTAAACATAAAGTACACAGTGGCAGAATACCTGACCACTGTGACTGACCCAACATTTACAAAAGCTTTGACTATGTACAGACTCAGTGAGCATAGCCTTGCTTTTGAGAGAGGTCGCTGTAGGCTGACCTGGCTCTCAAGAGAAGAAAGGCTATGTGCACACTGCCCACAAAATGAGGTGGAAACTGAGCTGCACTTCCTAACTTCTTGCCAAATGTATGATTATATTAGAGACACATATTTCCTTCAGATTACAGAGACCCACAAATAATTAAAAAACAAATCCAAATTTTGATAAACTCACAAATCTATTGTGTAAAATACCACAGTGTGCCATCATAGCCATCAATCTAATTGTATTAGTCACATGCGCTGAATACAACAGGTGTAGACCTTACAGTGAAATTCTTACTTCCGAGCCCCTAACCAACAATACAGTTTAAAAAAACGCGGATAAGAATAAGAAATAAAAGTAACAAGTAATTAAAGAGCAGCAGTAAAATAACAATAGCGAGACTATATACAGGGGGGTACCCGTACAGAGTCAATGTGCGGGGGCACCGGTTAGTTGTGGTAATATGTAAATACTATGCATAATATGTAAATACTATGCATAGATGCTAACAACAGAGAGTAGCAGCGTTGTAAAAGAGGGGGTGGGGGCAATGCAAATAGTCTGGGTAGCCATTTGATTAGGTGTTCAGGAGTCTTATGGCTTTGGGTAGACGCTATTTAGAAGCCTCTTGGATCTAGACTTGGCGCTCCGGTACCGCATGCCGTGTGGTAGCAGAGTGAACAGTCTATGACTATGGTAGCTGGAGTCTTTGACAATTTTTAGGGCCTTCCTCTGACACCGCCTGGTATAGAGGTCCTGGATGGCAAGAAGCCTGGCCTAGGTGATGTACTGGGTTGTTCGCACTACCCTCTGTAGTGCCTTGCAGTCGGAGGCCGAGCAGTTGCCATACCAGGCAGTGATGCAACCAGTCAGGATGCTCTCGATGGTGCAGCTGTAGAACCTTTTGAGGATCTGAGGGCCCATGCCAAATTTTTTCAGTCTCTTGAGGGGGAATAGGTTTTGTCGTGCCTTCCTCACGACTGTCTTGGTGTGCTTGGATCATGTTAGTTTGTTGGTGATGTGGACACCAAGGAACTTGAAACTCTCAACCTGCTCCACTGCAGCCCCGTCGATGAGAATGCTCAGTCCTCTTTTTCCTGTAGTCCACAATCATCTCCTTTGTCTTGATCACGTTGAGGGAGAGGTTGTTGTCCTGGCACCACATGGCCAGGTCTCTGACCTCCTCTCTATAGGCTGTCTCGTCGTTGTTGGTGATCAGGCCTACCACTGTTGTGTCATCCTCAAACTTAATGATGGTGTTCGAGTCGTGCCTGGCCGTGCAGTCATGAGTGAACAGGGAGTAAAAAAGGGGACTGAGCACACACCCCAAGGGGCCCCTGTGTTGAGGATCAGTGTGGCGGATGGGTTGTTACCTACCCTTACTACCTGGGGGCGGCCCGTCAGGATTCAGTTGAAGAGGGAGGTGTTTAGTCCCAGGGTCCTTAGCTTAATGATGAGCTTTGAGGGCACTATGGTGTTGAACGCTGAGCTGTAGTCAATGAATAGCATTCTCAAATAAGTGTTCCTTTCGTCCGGATGTGAAAGGGCAGTGTGGAGTGCAAAAGAGATTGCATGATCTGTTGGGGCGGTATGCAAATTGGAGTGGTCTAGGGTTTCTGGGATAATGTGGTTGATGTGAGCCATGACCAGCCTTTCAAAGCACTTTATGGCTACAGACGTGAGTGCTACGGGTCGGTAGGCAGGTTTCCTTAGTGTTCTTGGGAACGAAGACATGTTGGTATTACAGACTCAGACAGGGAGAGGTTGAAAATGTCAGTGAAGACACTTGCCAGTTGGTCCGCGCATGCTCGCAGTACACATCCTGGTAATCTGTCTGGCCCTGCGGCTTGGTGAATGTTGACCTGTTTAAAGGTCTTACTCACATCGGCTGCGGAGATCGTGATCACACAGTCTTCCGGAACAGCTGGTCCTCTCATGCATGTTTCAGTGTTATTTGCCTCAAAGCGAGCATAAAAGTAGTTTAGCTTGTCTGGTAGGCTCGTGTCACTGGGCAACTCTCGGTTGTGCTTCCCTTTGTAGACTGTAATGGTTTGCAAGCCCTGCCACATCAGACGAGTGTCAGAGCCGGTGTAGTACGATTCGATCTTAGTCCTGTATTGACGCTTTTCCTGTTTGATGGTTCGTCAGAGGGCATAGCGGGATTTCTTATAAGCTTCCGGGTTAGAGTCCCGCTCCTTAAAAGCTCTAGCCTTTAGCTCAGTGCGGATGTTGCCCGTAATCCATGGCTTCTGGTTGGGGTACGTACGATGGTCACTGTGGGGACGACGTCATTGATGCACTTATTGATGAAGTCCATGACTGATGTGGTGTACTCCTCAATGCCATCAGAGGAATCCCAGAACAGCAGGGTAGCCTAGTGGTTAGAGCGTTGGACTAGTAGCCGAAAGGTTGCAAGTTCAATTCATGGAGCTGACAAGGTATCAATCTGTCGTTCTGCCCCTGAACAGGCAGTTAACCCACTGTTCCTAGGCCGTCATTGAAAATAAGAAATTGTTCTTAACTGACTTGCCTAGTAAAATAAAGGTAGAAAATATAAAGTGAGGGAAAAAAGTATTTGATCCCCTGCTGATTTTTTTACGTTTGCCCACTGACAAAGAAATTATCAGTCTATAATTTTAATCCTAGGTTTATTTGAACAGTGAGAGACAGAATAACAACAAAAAATCCAGAAAAACGCATGTGACAAATTTTATAAATTGATTTGCATTTTAATGAGGGAAATAAGTATTTGACCCCTCTGCAAAACATGACTTAGTACTTGGTGGCAAAACCCTTGTTGGCAATCACAGAGGTCAGACGTTTCTTGTAGTTGGCCACCAGGTTTGCACACATCTCAGTAGGGATTTTGTCCCACTCCTCTTTGCAGATCTTCTCCAAGTCTTTATTGTTTCAAGGCTGACATTTGGCAATTCAAACCTTCAGCTCCCTCCACAGATTTTCTATGGCATTAAGGTCTGGAGACTGGCTAGGCCACTCCAGGACCTTAATGTGCTTCTTCTTGAGCCACTCCTTTGTTGCCTTGGCCATGTGTTTTGGGTCATTGTCAAGCTGGAATACCTATTCCCCGACCCATTCTCACCCAATATTTGACGGTACATGGCCCCGTCCATCGTCCCTTTGATGCGGTGAAGTTGTCCTGTCCCCTTAGCAGAAAAACACCCCCAACGCATAATGTTTCCACCTCCATGTTTGACGATGGGGATGGTGTTCTTGGGGTCATAGGCAGCATTCCTCCTCCTCCAAACACGGCGAGTTGAGTTGATGCCAATTTGGTCTCATCTGACCACAACACTTTCACCCAGTTGTCCTCTGAATCATTCAGATGTTCATTGGCAAACTTCAGACGGGCATGTATATTTGCTTTCTTGAGCAGGGGGACCTTGCGGGCGCTGCAGGATTTCAGTCCTTCACGGTGTAGTGTGTTACCAATTGTTTTCTTTGTGACTATGGTCCCAGCTGTCTTGAGATCATTGACAAGATCCTCCCGTGTAGTTCTGGGCTGATTCCTCACCGTTCTCATGATCATTGCAACTCCACGAGGTGAGATCTTGCATGGAGCCCCAGGCCGAGGGAGATTGACAGTTCTTTGTGTTTCTTCCATTTGCGAATAATCGCACCAACTGTTGTCACCTTCTCACCAAGCTGCTTGCCGATGGTCTTGTAGCCCATTCCAGCCTTGTGTAGGTCTACAATCTTGTCCCTGACATCCTTGGAGAGCTCTTTGGTCTTGGCCATGGTGGAGAGTTTGGAATCTGATTGATTGATTGCTTCTGTGGACAGGTGTCTTTTATACAGGGAAAATACTGAGATTAGGAGCACTCCCTTTAAGAGTGTGCTCCTAATCTCAGCTCGTTACCTGTATAAAAGACACCTGGGAGCCAGAAATCTTTCTGATTGAGAAGGGGTCAAAAACTTATTTCCCTCATTAAAATGCAAATCAATTTATAACATTTTTCACATGCGTTTTTCAGGATTTTTTTTGTTGTTATTCTGTCTCTCACTGTTCAAATAAGCCTACCATTAAAATTATAGACTGATCATTTCTTTGTCAGTGGGCAAACGTACAACATCAGCAGGGGATCAAATACTTTTTTCCCTCACTGTATATATATATATTCCAGTCTGTCCACCAAAACAGTCCTGTAGCTTAGCATCTGCTTCATAAGACCACTTTTTTATTGATCTAGTCACTGGGGCTTCCTGCTTTTTTTATGCAGGAATCAGGAGGATAGAATTCTGATCAGATTTGCCAAATGGAGGGTGAGGGAGTGCTTTGTATGCGTCTCTGTGTGTGGAATACAGATGATCCATAGTTTTTTTTCTTCTGGTTGCACATTTAACATGCTGATAGAAATTTTGTAAAATGGATTTGCATTAAAGTCCCCGGCTACTAGGAGTGCCGCCTCTGGGTGAGCCTTTTCTTGTTTGCTCATGGCAGAATACAGCTCATTCAATGCTGTCTTAGTGCCTGCCTCTGACTGTGGTGGTATGTAAACAGCTATGAAAAATACAGATGAAAACTCTCCAGGTAGATAGTGAGGTCTACAGCATATCATGAGATACTCTATCTCAGAGTATCTATCTATCTACTTGTTTCCCATGCCAATAAAGCCCCTTGAATTGAATTGATACGGAACAGAGAGCGGGTCTGTTATACAACTTGATGGAAAGTGGTGTTGGTCGGAAGAGCATACGATATTATAAAATCCATGTACACAAACAACAAGAGTGTGGGTAAAATTGGCAAAAAACACACGTCTTTCCACAGGGCCATGGGGTGAGACAGGGATGCAGCTTAAGCCCCACCCTGTTCAACAATCATATCAACAAATTGGCAAGGGCACTAGAACAGTCTGCAGCATCCGGCCTCACCCTACTAGAAACCGAAGTCAAATGTCTGTTTGCTGAAGATCTGGTGCTTCTGTCCGCAACCAAGGAGGGCCTACAGCTTTGACTATGTACAGACTCAGTGAGCATAGCCTTGCTATTGAGACATGCTGCCATAGGCAGACTTGGCTCTCAAGAGAAGACAGGCTATGTGCACACTGCCCACAAAATGAGGTGGAGACTGAGCTGCACTTCCTAACCTGCTGAGTTAGCTTGGCCCTGATGGTGATAGTTATTACAGTTAGCTAGGCCCTGATGGTGATAGTTATTACAGTTAGCTAGGCCCTGATGGTGATAGTTATTACAGTTAGCCTGGCCCTGATGGTGATAGTTATTACAGTTAGCCTGGCCCTACAGCAGCACCCAGACCACGCAAGAAGGGCCTGCTATGCCATCTAAACTCACCAATAAAGAATTGTAAAATGAGACTCTGCAGGCAGAATTCTGCAAAAATATCTTCTGTGTACAATGTAGAACACCAAATAATGCATGCAGAGCAGAATTAGGCCGATCCCCGCTAATTATCAAAATCCAGAAAAGAGCTGTTAAATTCTACAAATTCTACCACCTAAAAGGAAGCGATTCCCAAACCTTCCATAACAAAGCCATCACCTACAGAGAGATGAAACTGGAAAAGAGTCCCCTAAGCAAGCTGGTCCTGGGGCTCTGTTCAGAAACACAAACAGACCCCACAGAGCCCCAGGACAGCACCACAATTATACAACAAAATCATGAGAAAAAAAAGAAAATTATTTGAGAAAGAATTAACAAAAAAACAGAGCAAACTAGAATGCTATTTGGCCCTAAACAGAGAGTACACAGTGGCAGAATACTGGACCACTTTGACTGATCCAAACGTAAGGAAAGCTTTGACTATGTACAGACTCAGTGAGCATAGCCTTGCTATTGAGACAGGCTGCCGTAGGCAGACTTGGCTCTCAAGAGAAGACAGGCTATGTGCACACTGCCCACAAAATGAGGTGGAGACTGAGCTGCACTTCCTAACCTGCTGAGTTAGCTTGGCCCTGATGGTGATAGTTATTACAGTTCGCCTGGCTCTGATGGTGATAGTTATTACAGTTAGCTTGGCCCTGATGGTGATAGTTATTACAGTTAGCTTGGCCCTGATGGTGATAGTTATTTCAGTTAGCTTGGCCCTGGTGGTGATAGTTATTACAGTTAGCTTGGCCCTGGTGGTGATAGTTATTACAGTTAGCTTGGCACTGATGGTGATAGTTATTACAGTTGGCTTGGCCCTGATGGTGATAGTTATTTAAGTTAGCTTGGCCCTGGTGGTGATAGTTATTACAGTTAGCTTGGCCCTGATGGTGATAGTTATTACAGTTAGCTTGGCCCAGATGGTGATAGTTATTACAGTTGGCTTGGCCCTGATGGTGATAGTTATTACAGTTAGCTTGGCCCTGATGGTGATAGTTATTACAGTTAGCTTGGCCCTGATGGTGATAGTTATTTCAGTTGGCTTGGCCCTGATGGTGATAGTTATTACAGTTAGCTTGGCCCTGATGGTGATAGTTATTTCAGTTAGCTTGGCACTGGTGGTGATAGTTATTACAGTTAGCTTGGCCCTGGTGGTGATAGTTATTACAGTTAGCTTGGCCCTGATGGTGATAGTTATTACAGTTAGCTTGGCCCTGATGGTGATAGTTATTTCAGTTAGCTTGGCACTGGTGGTGATAGTTATTACAGTTAGCTTGGCCCTGGTGGTGATAGTTATTACAGTTAGCTTGGCCCTGATGGTGATAGTTATTACAGTTAGCTTGGCCCTGATGGTGATAGTTATTACAGTTAGCTTGGCCCTGATGGTGATAGTTATTACAGTTAGCTTGGTCCTGATGGTGATAGTTATTACAGTTAGCTTGGCCCTGATGGTGAAAGTTATTACAGTTAGCTTGGCCCTGATGGTGAAAGTTATGTGAGTTTGCTTGGCCCTGATGGTGATAGTTATTACAGTTAGCTTGGCCCTGATGGTGATAGTTATTACAGTTAGCTTGGCCCTGATGGGGATAGTTATTACAGTTGGCTTGGCCCAGATGGTGATAGTTATTACAGTCGGCTTGGCCCTGATGGTGATAGTTATTACAGTTAGCTTGGCCCTGATGGTGATAGTTATTACAGTTAGCTTGGCCCTGATGGTGAAAGTTATTGCAGTTAGCTTGGCCCTGATGGTGATAGTTATTTCAGTTAGCTTGGCCCTGGTGGTGATAGTTATTACAGTTAGCTTGGCCCTGATGGTGATAGTTATTACAGTTAGCTTGGCCCTGATGGTGAAAGTTATTACAGTTAGCTTGGCCCTGATGGTGATAGTTATTACAGTTAGCTTGGCCCTGATGGTGATAGTTATTACAGTTAGCTTGGCCCTGATGTTGAAAGTTATTACAGTTAGCTAGGCCATGATGGTGATAGTTATTACAGTTAGCTTGGCCCTGATGGTGATAGTTATTACAGTTAGCCTGGCCCTGATGGTGAAAGTTATTACAGTTATCTTGGCCCTGGTGGTGATAGTTATTACAGTTAGCTTGGCCCTGATGGTGATAGTTATTACAGTTAGCTTGGCCCTGATGGTGAAAGTTATTAGAGTTAGCTTGGCCCTGATGGTGATAGTTATTACTGTTAGCTTGGCCCTAATGGTGATAGTTATTACAGTTGGCTTGGCCCTAATGGTGATAGTTATTACTGTTAGCTTGGCCCTGATGGTGAAAGTTATTACAGTTGGCTTGGCCCTGATGGTGATAGTTATTACAGTTGGCATGGCCCTGATGGTGATAGTTATTACAGTTAGCTTGGCCCTGATGGTGAAAGTTATTACAGTTGGCTTGGCCCTGATGGTGATAGTTATTACAGTTGGCTTGGCCCTGATGGTGATAGTTATTACAGTCGGCATGGCCCTGATGGTGATAGTTATTACAGTTAGCTTGGCCCTGATGGTGATAGTTATTACAGTTAGCCTGGCCCTGATGGTGATAGTTATTACAGTTAGCCTGGCCCTGATGGTGAAAGTTATTACAGTTGGCTTGGCCCTGATGGTGATAGTTATTAGAGTTAGCTTGGCCCTGATGGTGAAAGTTATTACAGTTGGCTTGGCCCTGATGGTGATAGTTATTACAGTTAGCTTGGCCCTGATGGTGATAGTTATTACAGTTAGCTTGGCCCTGATGGTGAAAGTTATTACAGTTAGCTTGGCCCTAATGGTGATAGTTATTACTGTTAGCTTGGCCCTGATGGTGAAAGTTATTACAGTTGGCTTGGCCCTGATGGTGATAGTTATTACAGTTGGCATGGCCCTGATGGTGATAGTTATTACAGTTAGCTTGGCCCTGATGGTGAAAGTTATTACAGTTGGCTTGGCCCTGATGGTGATAGTTATTACAGTTGGCTTGGCCCTGATGGTGATAGTTATTACAGTTGGCATGGCCCTGATGGTGATAGTTATTACAGTTAGCTTGGCCCTGATGGTGATAGTTATTACAGTTAGCCTGGCCCTGATGGTGATAGTTATTACAGTTAGCCTGGCCCTGATGGTGAAAGTTATTACAGTTGGCTTGGCCCTGATGGTTATAGTTATTACAGTTAGCTTGGCCCTGATGGTGATAGTTATTACAGTTAGCTTGGCCCTGATGGTGAAAGTTATTACAGTTAGCTTGACCCTGATGGTGCCAGAAATAATGTGCGCATGCGTGCGTGTTTGTTTTTGCATCAGGTGACAGATGTTTTCATGTGGGGGTGGCACGTAGCCTAGTGGATAAAGCCAATAACGGAAAGGTTGTTATTTGGAATCTCTGAGCCAACAAGGTAAAAATCAATTGATCTGCCCTTGAGCAAGGCATTTAACCCTAATTGGTCTCGGGTTGCCGTCGTTAATGGCTATGACCTCACGGTCAGGGACAGTGGGATATGCTGAAAGCACATTCCCATTTCACACTTGTGTGAAAACAGGACAAACATAAGCACCCCCTATATCTTTAGGCTGTACACAATGCTTTCTCTTATAGAATTACCATCCAAATTATGAGTGGTTCTCTTGTGACGTGCTTATTTGATGTCATACAAAAACACATCTTCCTTCCATCAATTGGTTCCTTTGTCACCCCAGACAGCTATTTTAACACTGAAAATTAATTTCTCGAAGGGGCAGGAGGAGGAGAGGGTGGGGTGGGGAAGGGGAGGTTTTTCGCAAAACTGTAACTCTGGTCACCAGGGAGAGATGGCTCCTCAGTCTAAGAATACGTTACCATGACATCCACTTGTGTGGTAGCTCGGAACCTTGACAGAATTGAAATCAATAACATGTGTATGTGTCAAAATAACTTTCATGGAAATGAATGACACTGTGAAAGAGAATGGATACTAATAACTGCAACAGCAAATGGTGACCCCCCACACACACACACACGCACACACAGAGAGAGACCCACCTGTCAATCATCTGTTGCGTTACAGCGTAGAGATTTTACTATACTGTCTGATGTTGTTTGATGCACATGAGAATCTGTGATTCACAGGTCCAAATGTTGTGTGTGTCATCTAACGAGCTATTTTCAAGGAAGCATACACAAGCCTGCACGGACACACACACACACACACATATCCACGTACACAAACACCTATCTAGCCTGTTTTACACACATGCCCATACAAACACACACACAAACACAAACACACACATAAACAAACCCATAGATATACGCCAACCCAACCCACTCTGGACACACGCACAGACACACACACACACACACACACACACACACACACACACACACACACACACACACACACACACACACACACACACACACACTGCTTACGTATTCCCTGGAGAACAATAAGATAAATACCTGAGGCACTGGACCGGCCTCTGAATAAGTGATGTCGTCATGGCAACAGTGGCTTTCTTATCATTTAGAATCTAAATGACTCCCAGTAAAAAACCAACGTAGGACTCCTATTGAACCGAGACCTGCAGCAGCAGCCAATGACCAACGATCCCATCGTCCACCCTTTAGTCCCTCAGAGCCTTTCACATACTGTACACGTACTCTAGGCAACCACACAGTCTCGTCTGTTTCATCAGAGGTACAGGCCTGTACAGGTACTGTAGGCAGCCCCATCTGTAAATGGCCCAACCAACTACCTCATCCCCTTCCATATTTATTTATTCATCTTGCTCCTTTGCACCCCAGTTTTTCTACATTGCACATTCATCTACTGCACATCTACCATTCCAGTGTTTTATTGCTATATTACTTTGCCACCATGGCCTATGTATTGCCTTACCTTCCTTATCTTACCTCATTTGCACACATTGCATATAGATTTGTTTTTCTACTGTATTATTGACTGTATGTTTGTTTTACTCCAATGTGTAACTCTGTGTTGTTGTATGTGTCGAACTGTTTTCCTTTGTCTTGGCCAGGTCGCAGTTGTACATGAGAACTTGTTCTCAACTTGCCTACCGGGTTAAATAAAGGTTAAATAAGTTAAAAAAATTAATAAAAATACATGTACTGTAGGAAGTCACACAGCCTCGTCTGTTTTATCAGAGGTACAGGCCTGTACACGTACTGTAGGCAGCCACACAGCCTCGTCTGTTTTATCAGAGGTACAGGCCTGTACACGTACTGTAGGCAGCCACACAGCCTCGTCTGTTTTATCAGAGGTACAGGCCTGTACACGTACTGTAGGCAGCCACACAGCCTTGTCTGTTTAATCAGAGGTACAGGCCTGTACACGTACTGTAGGCAGCCACACAGCCTCGTCTGTTTTATCAGAGGTACAGGCCTGTACACGTACTGTAGGCAGCCACACAGCCTCGTCTGTTTTATCAGAGGTACAGGCCTGTACACGTACTGTAGGCAGCCACACAGCCTCGTCTGTTTTATCAGAGGTACAGGCCTGTACACGTACTGTAGGAAGTCACACAGCCTCGTCTGTTTTATCAGAGGTACAGGCCTGTACACGTACTGTAGGCAGCCACACAGCCTCGTCTGTTTTATCAGAGGTACAGGCCTGTACACGTACTGTAGGCAGCCACACAGCCTCGTCTGTTTTATCAGAGGTACAGGCCTGTACACGTACTGTAGGCAGCCACACAGCCTCGTCTGTTTAATCAGAGGTACAGGCCTGTACACGTACTGTAGGCAGCCACACAGCCTCGTCTGTTTAATCAGAGGTACAGGCCTGTACACGTACTGTAGGCAGCCACACAGCCTCGTCTGTTTTATCAGAGGTACAGGCCTGTACACGTACTGTAGGCAGCCACACAGCCTCGTCTGTTTTATCAGAGGTACAGGCCTGTACACGTACTGTAGGCAGCCACACAGCCTCGTCTGTTTTATCAGAGGTACAGGCCTGTACACGTACTGTAGGAAGTCACACAGCCTCGTCTGTTTTATCAGAGGTACAGGCCTGTACACGTACTGTAGGCAGCCACACAGCCTCGTCTGTTTTATCAGAGGTACAGGCCTGTACACGTACTGTAGGCAGCCACACAGCCTTGTCTGTTTAATCAGAGGTACAGGCCTGTACACGTACTGTAGGCAGCCACACAGCCTCGTCTGTTTTATCAGAGACACAGGCCTGTACACGTACTGTAGGCAGCCACACAGCCTCGTCTGTTTTATCAGAGACACAGGCCTGTACACGTACTGTAGGCAGCCACACAGCCTCGTCTGTTTTATCAGAGGTACAGGCCTGTACACGTACTGTAGGCAGCCACACAGCCTTGTCTGTTTTATCAGAGACACAGGCCTGTACACGTACTGTAGGCAGCCACACAGCCTCGTCTGTTTTATCAGAGGTACAGGCCTATACACTTTCGTATACACACGCAGTCTGAGGGTGGCTAGATCATATCTGTTTACAACTGCTTTGGCACTGTACAGGACCCCAAGGCTTTTTGTATAATTATTGTTTAATTCATGCCATCTTAAAGTAAAAATCCCTTGTTTTCATCATTTGCTTGCTTGGTTCAGGGTCATTTTAACATTGCCTTACAATTTTCCCCAACCCTACCAGCTATGACAAAACATCATGTTTCCCCAACCCTACCAGCTATGACAAAACATCATGTTTCCCCAACCCTACCAGCTATGACAAAACATCATGTACCTAGCAACATGTGAATGATTACGTTACCCCATGTCACTCATTACATTACACATGTCATTCATTACGTTACACATGCCAATCATAACAATGTTTACCCAAAATAAAGTAATGAAAATTATGCTAGTTTGAATCTTGGACATTAATGCTCAGGACAGTATAAAGAATATACAGCCGGTGGAAAAAAAACGTCTTTCAGCCCTAAAAAAGAAAACATTTGCCATAAAACGAGCAAGTAGCAAAATACATTGCCTTCAGAAAGTACACCCCTTGACCTTTTGTTGTGTTACAGCCGATGTTCTCACACATTTACATGCAATAACCCATCAAGACAACAACAAAACATTTGTTTATGAAATGTGCTAATTTATTGAAAATTAAATACAGAAATATCTCATTTACATACACTACCGTTCAAAAGTTTGGGGTCACTTAGAAATGTCTTTGTTTTTGAAAGAAAAGCAACAAAAAAATGGTCCATTAAAATAACATACAGTTGATCAGAAATACAGTGTAGACATTGTTAATGTTGTAAATTACTATTGTAGCTGGAAACGGCAGATTATTTATGGAATATCTACATAGACATAAAGGAGGCGCATTATCAGCAACCATCACTCCCGTGTTCCAATGGCACGTTGTGTCAGCTAATCCAAGTTTTCCATTTTAAAAGGCTAACTGATCATTAGAAAACCCTTTTGCAACTATGTTAGCACAGCTGAAAACTGGCAGCTTCATTAAATAGTACCCGCAAAATACCAGTCTCAATGTCAACAGTGAAGAGGCAACTCCGGGATGCTGGCCTTCTAGGCAGAGTTGCAAAGAAAAATACATATCTCAGACTGGCTAATAAAAAGTAAAGATTAAGATGGGCAAAAGAACACAGACACTAGACAGAGGAACTCTGCATAGAAGGCCAGCATCCCTTAGTCGCCTCTTCACTGTTGACGTTGAGACTGGTGTTTTGTGGGTACTATTTAATGAAGCTGCCAGTTGAGGACTTGTGAGGCGTCTGTTTCTCAAACTAGACAATCTAATGTACTGTTACTCAGGCCCATGAGCCAGGATATGCATATAATTGGTAGCATTGGATAGACAACACTTTGAAGTTTGTAGAAATGTTAAAAAATTATGTATGAGACTATAACACAATTGATATGGTAGGAAAAAATATAAAAAAACAATTTATATCAAAGTGCTTCCATTACAACGTATAGGGGCAATGTTAAATCTGGCTCCGAGTTTGCAATTCCTATGGCTTCCACTAGATGTCAACAGTCTTTGTTCAAGGCTTGTTTCTTCCCAAACGAGGAAGAATTTTGAGTTTTCGCACTGGGAGTCACAGTAGGAAATCATTCTGTGGGCGCTCGACGAAGAGGACGCACACTTGCAAATTTTACTTTTCTATTGAACATACTTCTTTCTGAATGACATATTATAGTTGAATTACATTTTAGGGTAGCCGAGGATTAAATAGAAATGTAGTTTGACTTGTTTTACCAAAGTTTAGCGGTATCGTTTTGGATTCCTTTGTCTGCATGTTGAACGAGTAGATTACTCAAATCGATGGCGCCAACTAAACAGACTTTTTGGGATATAAAAAATGGTTTTATCTAACAAAACGACCATGCATGCTATAGCTGGGACCCTTTAGATTACAAACAGAGGAAGATTTTCAAAAAGTAAGTGATTATTTAATCGCTATTTGTGATTTTATGAAGCCTGTGCTGGTTGAAAAATATGTTGATGTGGGGCACCGTCCTCAAACAATCGCATGGTATGCTTTCACTGTAAAGCCTATTGTAAATTGGACAATGCAGTTATATTAACAAGAATTTAAGCTTTTAACCGATACAAGATACTTGTATGTTCATAAAGGTTTAATATCCATCATTTTTATGATTACTTGAATTGTGCTCCCTCTAATTTCAAAAGGTGTTGTCGACAGGTGTCCTGCTAGCGGGACGTCTTTGATTACAACAAAACCCCTAACATGATGCAGCCACCACTATGCTTGAAAATATGCAGAGTGGTACTCAGTTATGTGTTGTACTGGATTTGCCCCCAATATACAGGGCCTACAGAAAGTACTGATAACCTTTGACTTATTCCTCATTTTTTTGTGTTACGGCCTGAATTCAAAATGGGTTAAATAGATTATTTTTTCTACCCATCTACACACAATACCCCATAATGACAAATTTGCTAATTTATTGAAAATGAAACACAAAAATATGTAATTTACATAGGTATTCACATCCCTTTGCTATGACACTCCAAATTCATCTCAGGTGCATTTAATTTCCTTTGATCATCCTTGAAACGTCACTACAACTTGATTGGACTCCGCCTGTGGCCAATTCAAATGTTTGGACATGATTTAGAAAGAAACACACCTGTCTACATAAGGTCCCACAGTTGACAGTGAATGTCAGAACAGAAACTAAACCATGAAGTCCAAGGAACTGTCCGTATATCTCTTTGAGAAATTATAATGAGGCATATATCTAGTAGTAAAACTATTTCTAGAGTGTTGAACATTTTCCAAGAGCACAGTGGTCTTAAAAATTGGGAAATGGAAACAATATGGAACTACCCAGACTCTGATTAGAGCTGGCCGTCCGACCAAACAGAGCAACCGGGGAAAAGGGACCTATGTCAGGGAGGAGACCAAGAACCTAATGACCATTCTGACAGAACTACAGAGTTCCTTGGCTGAGATGGGAGAACCTGCCAGAAGGACAACATTCTCTACAGGACACCAATCTGGACTTTATGGGAAAGTGGCCAGACGGAAGCCACTACTGAGAAAAAGGCAAATGACAGCACACCTGGATTTTGTAAAAATGCACGTGAGAAACTGAGCGCATGAGGCAAATGATTCTGTGGTCTGATGAGGCAAAAATGTAACTCTTTAGCCTGAATGAAAAATGCTATGTCTGGAGAAAACCAGATACAGGTCATCACCCATCTAACACCATCCCTACCGTGAAGCATGGTGATGGCAGCATCAAGTTATGGGGATGCTTTTCAGTGGTATGGACTGGAAGAGGGAACAATGAATGGAGCCAAATACAGGCATATCCTTGATGAGAATCTGCTTCAGAGGGCAAATACAGGCAAATCGTTGATGAGAACCTGCTTCAGAGGCCAAATACAGGCAAACCCTTTATGAGAACCTGTTTCAGAGGGCAAATCCTTGATGAGAACCTGCTTCAGTAGCCAAATACAGGCAAATCCTAGATGACAACCTGCTTCAGAGGGCAAACGAACTTAAACACAGGCAACGTTTTCTGTTCCAACAGGATAATGGCCCCAAGCGTACAGCCAAAGTAATGCTGGAATGGCTAAAGAACAAGAATGTGAAAGTGGCCAAAGATTGCTGTTCACTGGCGTTCCTTATCTAACTCAACAGAGCTTGAGAAAATCTACAAATAAGAATGGGAGAAAATCCACAAATCCAGTTGTGCAAAGCTGATACAGAATACACCCAAGAAAAATTGCAATCGCCGCCAAAGGTGTTTCTCCAAAGTATTGACTCAGGGGTGTGAATACTTCTGAGGTATTGTGAATAAATGGGTGAGCATCATTTTTTTTCATGCTGTAACACAACAAAATGTGGAGTAAGTCAAGGGGTATGAATACTTTCTGAAGGCACTGTAACATTTTGTATTCAGGACAGAATTACGTTAGTTTAGTCTTTTGCAAACAGGATGCATGTTTTGGAATATTTTTTATTCTGTACAAGCTTCTTTCCTGGAGTAACTACATTGTTGTTGATCCATCTTCAATGTTCTCCTTTCACAGCCATTAAACTCTGTAAATGTTTTAAAATCACCATTAGCCTCATGCTGAAATCCCTGAGTGGTCTGCTTCCTCTCCGGCAACTGAGTTAGGACGGACGCCTGAATCTTTGTAAGGATTGGGTGTACTGATACAACATCCAAAGCATAAATAATAACTTCACAATGATCAAAGGGATATTCAATGTCTGCTTCATTTTTCCCCGTCTACCAATAGGTGTCCTTCTTTGCGAGGCACTGGAAATCCTCCCTGGTCTTTGTGGTTGAATCTGTGTTTGAAATTCACTGCTCGACTGAGGGGCCTTACAGATAATTGTGTGTGGTGTACAGAGAAGAGATAGTCATAAAAATCATGTTAAACACTATTATTACAAACAGAGTGAGTCCGTGCAACTTATTATCTGACTTGTTAAGCACATTTTTACTCCTGAACAATTTCAGAATCTTAAAAAAAAAAAAAACTTTGACGGATTGATTGATGCTTAATACACATAGTAGACCTAGAATGAAATGAGTGAGGTGGTCAAATTCAAACATTTATATCCGAATCAACACACTGATATAGTCAAAGTTCACCCAATGTCATGGGACCGTAGATATAAGTGTGATCTTGTTTATGGGCTTGCATATAGCAAATACTTCATCATAATGACCCCCAAGTGGCTCAGCGGTCTAATTCATCACAGTGATGCAACTGGCCTACCAGGTTAAATAAAGGTGACATAAAACATTTAAAACAATAATAAAATAAGGCACTGCATCTCAGTGCAAGAGGTGTCACTGCAGTCCTGGTTCAAATCCAGGCAGCATCACATCTGGCCGTGATTTTGAGTCCCATAGGGCGGTGCACAATTGGCCCAGCGTCATCTGGGTTAGGCGGTCATTGTAAATAAGAATTTGTTCTTCACTGACTTTCCTAGTTAAATAAAGGTTAAATAAAAAAAAATAAACAGAGTAAACCTAGAATGAAACGAGTGAGCTGGTCAGATTCAAACATTCATATCCGAATCAACACACTGATATAGTTCACCCAATGCCATGGGGCCGTTGACATAAGCGTGGTCTTGTTTATAGGCTTTCTTATAGCAAATACTGCATCATAATACAGTATGTTTACTGCTTGAGAACTTGGGGGTGCATCTGTGGGGTGTTGAGTTGTTAAAGAGTGTGTGTGTGAGTCGTGACAAATACTGAGAGGGACAACTGAGAGAGGAAGTGAGATGATTAAGAGAAATTAGTTTGTCAGAGCCAATCACTTCATTTGGGTTTATTTATTTTCTTGAAGCGCCGGTGGGCTTGTGAGGCTCATTTAGCTGATGAACACATCACACAACTGTTGTGGGGTCTACAGTAGTAGGCTACGCTAGGCTAGTGAGTGTATAGGAATATTGTATTTCGTTTTAACATGCTAGGCTAGGTACGCCAGGCTATGGGGTGAAAGAGAGTGGGGATTTGCAGTGATTCAGCTCGCTAGGCTATGCTAAGATGGAGTATACAGTGAAAGAGTGGGATTTCTGCTGTGTAGATTTAGACTGCTCCGCTAGGCTATTTGGTGAGAGACTGGAGATCTGTTATGTAAATTTAGTGTGCTAGGCTAAGCATTGTGGTGAGAGAGTAGGGATCTGCTATGTAGATTTAGCGTGCTAGGCTAAGCATTGTGGTGAGAGAGTAGGGATCTGCTATGTAGATTTAGCTTGCTAGGTTGGTGTGTATCTGTCAGGCTGCCAGCCAAGTGCTAACTTGCACTATCCTGAGGGAGCTCATTAGCCAGCCTCATCCTCGGTGGTCCTCCTCTGATTGACTGGGAGCACAAAGAGAGAAACAAGAGCTTGTCATTCCTCCTCCCACAGATAATTCCTTTACCCGTTTTCCCTTTTCTCTCTCTCTCTATCTCTCTCTGTCACGACTCAGTCTGACCGTCTGAGTATGAAACGGAGGAGTACAAGCACTGGAAGTCTTCCGACTAGCTTGGAAAGACTGTAAAGAGAGGAGAATAAGAACAATCCGACATATATTGTTGATACTGTCACAAAACTAACTAAAAAGCAGCATTCCCCAAGAGAGGATGGTGTTCACTTCAGCAGTGATGAATTCATAAACTTCTTCAACGAAAAGATCACCACCATTAGAAAGCAAATGACGGAATCCTCCTAGAATCTGCTTATTTCTCCACAGCTTAGTTGTCCTGAGTCTGCACAGAACTGACAGGACTTACGATCAATGGAGTCTCTCAAGTTTCTTGACACATTCGTGAAAATAGTCATGGCCTCTAAACCTTCAAATCAAATTTTATTGGTCACATACACGTGTTTAGCAGATGCTATTACGGGTGTAGCGAAATGCTACACCCATAATAACAAGCTGCGTACTGGACCCTATTCCAACTAAACTACTGAAATAGCTACTTCCTGTACTTGGCCCTCCTATGTTGAAGGTAATAAACGGCTCCCTATCCTACAGATGTGTACCAAACTCACTAAAAGTGGCAGTAATAAAGCATCTCTTTAAAAACCCAACCTTAACCTGGAAAATGTTTAAAAATATATATCGGCCTATATGGAATCTCTCATTCCTCTCAAATTTTTGTGGAAAAAGTTGTTGTGCAGCAAATCACTGCCTTCCTGAAGATAAATTATGTATACTAAATGCTTCAGTATTTAGTATTTAATAGACCCCATCATAGCACTGAGACTGCACTCGTGAAGGTGGCAAATTAGCTTTAAATGGCGTCATCTGTCCTCGTGCTCCTAGACCTTAGTGCTGCTTTTGACACCATCGATCACCACATTCTTTTGGAGAGATTGGAAACCCAAATTGGTCTACACGGACAAATTCTGGACTGGTTTAGATCTTATCTGTCAGAAAGATATCAGTTTGTCTCTGTGGATGGTTTGTCCTCGGACAAATCAATTGTAAGTTTCGGTGTTCCTCCAAGTTCCGTTTTAGGACCACTATTGTTTTCACTATATATTCTACCTCTTGGTGATGTCATTCGGAAACACAATGTCAACATTCACTACTATGCGGACGACACATAGCTGTACATTTCGATGAAACGCCCCAAGATTATCTACCCTGGAAGCCTGTGTTTCAGACATAAGGAAGTGGATGGTGGCAAATGTTTTACTTTTAAACTCGGACAAAACAGAGATGCTCATTCTAGGTCCCAAGAAACAAAGAGATCTGCTGTTGAATCTGACAATTAATCTTGATGGTTGTAAAGTCGTCTCAAATAAAACTGTGAAGGACCTCAGCGTTACTCTGGACCCTGATCTCTATTTTGATTAACATATCATGACTGGTTCAAGGACAGATTTTTCCATCTTCGTAACATTGCAAAAATCTGAAACTTTCTGTCCAAAAATTATGCAGAAAAATGTATCCATACTTTTGTCACTTCTAGATTAGACTACTGCAATGTTCTACTTTCCGGCTATTAGAAAGCACTAAAAAAACTTCAGTTAGTGCTAAACACGGCTGCTAGAATATTGACTAGAACCAAAAGATTGTATCATATTACCCCAGTGCTAGACTCCCTACACTGGCTTCCTGTTAAGGCAAGGGCTGGTTTCAAGGTTTTACTGCTAACCTCCAAAAATTACATGGGCTAGCTCCTACCTATCGCTCTGATTTGGTCCTGCCGTACATACCTACACGTACACTATGTTCACAAGACTCAGGCCTCCTTATTGTCCCTTTAATTTCTAAGCAAACAGCTGTCTATCCTATAGAGCTACATTTTTATGGAATGGTCTGCCTATCCATGTGAGAGACGCAGACTCAGTCTCAACCTTTAATTCTTTACTGAAGACTCATCTTCAGTAGGTCCTATGATTGAGTGCAGTCTGGCCCAGGGGTGTGAATGTGAACGGCAAGGCACTGGAGTGACGAATCACCCTTGCTGTCTGTGCCTGCCTGGCTCCTCTCTCTCTACTGGGATTCTCTGCCTCTAACCCTATTACGGGGGCTGAGTCACTGGCTTACTAGTGCTCTTCCATGCCGTCGCTAGGAGGGGTGTGTCACTTGAGTGGGTTGAGTTACAGACGTAATCTTCCTGTCCAGTTTTGCACCCCCTTGGGCTTGTGCGGTGGAGGAGATATTCGTGGGCTATAAATCAGCCTTGTGGTGGTCTGTTAATAACCCTCTAGTGGTGTGGGGACTGTGCTTTGGCAGAGTCTGTTTGGTTATGTCCTGCCTGGTTGGTCTTGTCCGGTGGGTATTGTCGGACGGGGCCACAATGTCCCACGGCTCCCCCTGTCTCAGCCTCCAGTATCTATTCTGCAATAGTCTATGTGCTGGGGATCAGTCTGTTATATCTGGTGTCTTATTTGTATGTGTATTTATTATTGATCCACATGCCAAGGCAGCAGTTACTCTTCCTGGGGTCCAGCAAAATTAAGGCAGTTTATACAATTTAAAAACATTACAATACATTCACAGATTTCCCAACACACTGTGTGCCCTCAGCACCCTACTCCACAACTACCACATATCTACAGTACTAAATCTATGTATAGTATGTATGTTATCGTGTGTGTGTGTGTGTGTGTGTGTGTGTGTGTGTGTGTGTGTGTGTGTGTGTGTGTGTGTGTGTGTGTGTGTGTGTGTGTGTGTGTGTGTGTGTGTGTGTGTGTGTGTGTGTGTGTGTGTGTGTGTATGCATGCGTATGTGCCTATGTTTGTGTTGCTTCACAGTCCCCGCTGTTCCATACGGGGGTTTTTTTTCAATCAAATTTTTAAATGTAATTTTACTGCCTGCGTGAGTTAATTTATGTGGAATAGAGTTCCCTGTAGTCATGGCTCTATGTAGTACTGTGCGCCATCCATAGTTTGTTCTGGACTTGGGAACTGTGAAGAGACCGCTTGTGGCATGTCTTGTGGGGTATGCATGGGTGTCCGAGCTGTGAGCCAGTGGTTCGTAACAGACATCTCGGTGATGAAGTCAATCTCTCCTCCACTTGTAGCCAGAGATTGACATGCATATTATTAATATTAGCTCTTGTGTACATCCAAGGACCATCCGTGATGCACTGTTCTGAACCAATTGCAATTTTCCTAAGTCCTTTTTTATAAGCATGCTGAAATTTTGTTGTCAATTTGTTTACTGTAAAATAGCATTGTATGTGTTCAAACACTATTTTTTCCAAAAGTTTACTAAGGGTTGGTGACAGGCTGATTCGTTGGCTATTTTAGCCAGTAAATTGGGCTTTGCTATTCTTGGGTAGCGGAATGACTTTTGCTTCCCTCCAAGCCTGGGGGCACACACATTCTAGTAGGCGTAAATTTAACATATGGCAAAACAGGAGTGCCAATATCGTCCACTATTATCCTCAGTAATTTTCCATCCAAGTTGTCAGAACACGTTGGCTTGTCATTGTTGAGAGACAACAATAATTCTTTCACTTCTTCCACACTAACTTTACGGAATTCAAAATTACAATGCTTGTCTTTCATAATTTGGTCAGATATACTTGAATGTGTAGTGTCAACATTTATTGCTGCCATATCATGCCTTAGTTAGCTAATCTTGCCAATGAAAAAATCATTAAATCAGTTGGTTTTGTGATGAATGAGCCATCTGATTCAATGAATGATGGAGCTGAGTTTGTCTTTTTCCCCAAATTCCATTTAAGGTGCTCCAAAGCTTTTTACTATCATTTTTTATTTCATTTATCTTTGTTTAGTGTAGTTTCTTCTTCTTTTTATTCAGTTTAGTCACATGATTTCTTAATTTGCAAAAAAGTTTGCCAATCGGTTATGCAGACAGACTTATTTTCCATTCCTTTTGCCACATCCCTCTCAACCATACCATTTTTCAATTCCTCATCAATCCACGGGGGATTGGTGTCCTGTGTGAATTTAAGTGTGCTCCCTCTAATTCTCTCTCTCTTCCTCTCTCCCTCCCCTTCCGGAGGACCTGAGCCCTAGGACCATGCCTCAGGACTACCTGGCCTGATGACTCCTGGGTGTCCCAAGTCCACCTGGTCGTGCTGCTGCTCCAGTTTCAACTGTTCTGCCTACGGCTATGGAACTCTGACCTGTTCACCGGACGTGCTACCTTGTCACGGACCTGCTGTTTTCGACTCTCTCTCACTCTCTCTCTCTCTCTACCGCACCTGCTGTCTTGACCTCTGAGTGCTCGGCTATGAAAATCCAACTGACATTTACTCCTGATGTACTGACCCGTTGCACCCTCTACAACCACTGTGATTATTATTATTATTTGACCCTGCTGGTCATCTATGAACGTTTGAACATCTTTGAAGAACAATCTGCCCTTATCGTATTCTCAATCTCCACCCGGCACAGCCAGAAGAGGACTGGCCACGCCTCAGAGCCTGTTTCCACTCTATGTTTCTTCCAAAATTCCTGCATTTATAGGGACTTTTTCCTAACCACCGTGCTTTTACATTTGCATTGCTTGCTGTCTGGGGTTTTAGGCTGAGTTTCTGTATAGCACTTTGTGACATCTGCTGATGTAAAAAGTTTATATAAATACATTTGATTGATTGATTGATTGATTGATTGAGTAAACAGAGCTATTCACTCACGTCCGGCGATACCTCACAAACAACAATTTTTCCAAGGGGTTTGTGCTGTGTGTATGTGTATGTCATTGAATTAACCAGCTTTCAAACTTATTAATGGGCTTTATGCAAACTCCCAAATTGGACTGAAAACAAAGTTATTTCCCGAGCAGCCTTCACACTATTCCTTTTAATTCTGTTCACTTTCACATGAATAGGAACTCAACAATAAAGGTGTTCTTCTAGGCTTCTAGTCTCTCACTATTTCCATCTGACAGCAATCGAAAACTGTTATGTCAGAAGCCACAAACACACACCTGAAAGAAAATGAAATAAACGTGAACATCCCCTTTATTCGGCTTGTCACCCAAAACACTCACAAACTTCTACAGATGCACAATCGAGAGCATCCTGTCGGGCTGTATCACCGCCTGGTACGGCAACTGCTCCGCCCACAACCGTAAGGCTCTCCAGAGGGTAGTGAGGTCTGCACAACGCATCACCGGGGGTAAACTACCTGCTCTCCAGGACACCTACACCACCTGATGTCACAGGAAGATCAAAAAGATCATCAAGGGCAACAACCGCCCGAGCCACTGCCTGTTCACCCCGCTATCATCCAGAAGGCGAGGTCAGTACAGGTGCATCAAAGCTGGGACCGAGAGACTGAAAAACAGCTTCTATCTCAAGGCCATCAGACTGTTAAACAGCCATCACTAACATTGAGTGGCTGCTGCCAACATACTGACTCAAATCTCCAGCCACTTTAATAATAAAAAATTGGATGTAATAAATGCATCACTAGCCGCTTTAAACAATGCCATTTAAATAATGTTTACATATCCTACATTACTCATCTCTTATGTGTGTACTGTACTCTATACCATCTACTGCATCTTGCCTATGCCTGTCGGCCATCGCTCATCCATATATTTATATGTACATACTTGTATTCATTCCTTTACACTTGTGTGTATAAGGTAGTTGCTGTGAAAATTGTTAGATTACTTGTTAGATACTACTGCATGGTCGGAACTAGAAGCACAAGCATTTCGCTACACTCGCATTAACATCTGCTAACCATGTGCACGTGACAAATGACATTTGATTTGAATTTGATTGGAACAGTCTCCATCGATCGGCTTTACACCTGATCAAAGAACATACGGACCCACCACACAGGATTTGTAGCCTTGTAGTAAGGAAAACGGCACTGCGTTACTCTCATCGCACAAAGCTTTTGATCATTAAATCACGGGGCGTATGATTTAACTACGAGTGCATCTATCCCAGATTATTTTATTCAGATATATTATTAATAAAAGGGTTCCTCATTTGTGAATCACTTTCTAGTTGGTTGGTGACTCAGATGCAGTGCCGGGGAATGGCTGTGTGGCTTTCTGTTTGACTGGAGATAGTTACTCAAGGTAATGTCCCAGTTGTCATGGTCCCCAATGCAATGGTTAGCTTGTTTGCACCAAAACGTTTTCCTTCTTCATTGTCTATTCTTTTTGATGTTCCAATGCCCACAAAATGTGTACACCTATAACCATAGGAATTCACAGTCCACTTGGTTCTAATCCAGTTTTAAATATTGTAAGAGTTGGATTTTGAACTGAAGCAGGGAGAATCACCACGGGGTTGTGTAGTGGAAAAGGAATATTCTGAATCAAACTGTTTCTACCTCTCTAATGATGACAACAAAGCCTGTGCTTCAGGACCTGTGTGATGTTCAGTTATAGAGAGAGAGATAAAGAGAGAGAGATCTGCTTTGATGTAGAGACACTTGAAAGAGTTCTCCCCTCCAGGGTGGGTGTCCCTGTGTCATACCTCAGGACAGCAATCAGTAGAAATACTCTCTCTCTCTCTCTCTCTCTCTCTCTCTCTCTCTCTCTCTCTTCAATTTAAGGGCTTTATTGCATGGGAAACATATGTTTACATTTCCAAAACAAGTGAAATAGATAATAAACAAAGTAAACATTTACAGTAAACATTACACTCACAAAAGTTCCAAAAGAATAAAGACATTTCCAGTGTCATTATTACGTGCAAGTAGTTAAAGTACAAAAGGGAATCAAATATACATAAATATGGGTTGTATTCACAATGGTGTTTGTTCTTCACTGGTTGCCCTTTTCTTGTTGCAACAGGTCACAAATGTTGTTGCTGTGATGGCACACTGTGGTATTTCACCCAGTAGATATGGGAGTTTATTATCTAAATATTTGTGGGTCTGTGTAATCTGAGGGACATATGTATCTCTATTATGGTCATACATTTGATAGGAGTTTAGGAAGTGCAACTAAGTTTCCACCTCATGTTGTGGGCACCCCCTCTCTGGCGGTCGAGGTCGCCAGGCTGCACATCATTACGGACACCTGTCACTATCATCACACGCACCAGTGGTTCTTCGGACTCACCTGGACTCATTGATTGCCTCCCCTATATCTGTCACTTCCTCAGTTTCATTCTCTGCATTGATGTTGCTTTGGTTCTCTTTTTCAGACACTGTTCTTCTTTAGTTTCATGTCTATTTATTATAAAATCATCACCCTGTACTTGCTTCCCATCTCCACAAGTCTGTGGTTACGGAACCGTTACACAGTGTGCACATAGCCTGTCTTCTATTGAGAGCCAGGTCTGGCTACGGCGGCTTTTCTCAATAGCAAGGCTACGGTCACTGAGTCTGTACATATTCAAAGCTTTCCTTACGTTTGGGTCACCCACAGTGGTCAGGAATTCTGCCACTGTGTACTCTCTGTTTAGTGCCAAATAGCATTCTAGTTTGCTCTGTTTTTTTGTTAATTCATTCCAATGTGTCAAGTAATTATCTTTTTGTTTTCTCATGATTTGGTTGGGTCTAATTGTGTTGCTGTTCTGGGGCTCTGTGAGTGCTGTTTGTGATGGCATAGAAGGCCTTTCTTGCCTTGTCTCTCAGATCGTTCACAGTTATGTGGAAGTTACCTGTGGCACTGATGTTTAGGCCGAGGTAGGTATAGTTTTTTGTGTGCTCTAAGGCAACGGTGTCGAGATGTCATTTGTATTTGTGGTCATGGCAACTGGACCTTTTTTGCAACACCATTATTTTTGTCTCACTGAGATTTACTGTCAGGGCCCAGGACTGTATCTTACTGTCAGGGCCCAGGACTGTATCTTACTGTCAGGGCCCAGGACTGTATCTTACTGTCAGGGCCCAGGACTGTATCTTACTGTCAGGGCCCAGGTCTGTATCTTACTGTCAGGGCCCAGGTCTGTATCTTACTGTCAGGGCCCAGGTCTGGAAGAATTTCTCCTAGGTTGGAGAAAGAAGCACCAGATCATCAGCAAACAGTACAATTTGACTTCAGATTCTAGTAGGGTGAGGCCAGGTGCTAGCCGCTGGTAGCCTAGTGGATAGAGCGTTGGACTTGTAACCGGAGGGTTGCAAGTTTGAATCCCCGAGCTGACAAAGAAAAAATCTGTCGTTCTGCCCCTGAACAAGGCAGTTAACCCACTGTTCCCCGGGCGCTGAAGACGTGGATGTCGATTAAGGCAGCCCCCCGCACCTCTCTGATTCAGAGGGGTTGGGTTAAATGCGGAAGACACATTTCGGTTGAAGGCATTCGGTTGTACAACTGATTAATAATGGTGACTTTGCTGCAGACTGTTCTAGTGCCATCGCAAAGTCATTGATATATTTGTTAAAGAGGGTGGGGCTCACGCTGCATCCCTCTCTCTTACTCCGGGCCTGTGGAAAGAAATCAGTGTTTTTGCCAATTTTAAACACACACTTGTTGTTTGTGTACATGTAAACTACAATGTCCTATATTTTACCCCAAATCCAATTTCCATAAATTTGTATAGCAGACCCTCATGCCAAATTGAGTCAAAAGACTTTGCTTTTGTTTTTGTTTGTTTGTTTGTTTGTCAATTAATGTGTGAAGGGTGAATACGTGGTCTGTCTGTTTCCACTGAGGAAATGTACAATGCAGTGGATTTTCCCAAGGTTGATGTTGAACCATATCCTAAGGTAGTTATTGGGGTCAAAATTGTCTCCACTTTTGTGGATTTGGATGATAAGTCCTTGGATCCAAGTAGTGGGGAAGATGCCAGAGATGAGGATTTTGTTAAAACTTCTTGGGGAGCAGCAAGGTGATTTGGGGCGCTAGCGCCCCACTCCCGACACTACCAGGTGAAATGCAAGGCAAAATCCAAAAATTGAATTATAAAAAATGCACCAATATACAAGTGTTTCATACTCATCAAAAGCTCTGCTTCTTGGCAATATCACAGCGTTGTCGGGTTTCAAAAAGCACTACATTTGATTGTTTGAGGGTAGCACCTTCAATATTTTCCATAACCATGAAATCTTTTGCCAGCTCGGTCGATAGAAAATGCATTTCACAGGGAAAACCTGTGCCTTACCTTTTGTAGAACTTCTGCAGAGGGCTTCCTAAGTGTCCAACGAAGACAATCCATGGGTATTTGGTTAGAAAAAGTAATTTATTATATCCTTAAATCTCCATTTGGTTGGCACCTTGTGTTCAGAAAATCCAATGTGAAGAGAACGCGTTCATCTAAACCTATAAACTTTCCCTCAACAAAACAAAACCAATTAAAATGCATCCTTAGCGTATATTTTATGAATAAAAGTGATAATCTTTCACTTGGATGGTCACCTAAACATTATATAAGTCAAATAAAGTGGACCGCTCAGCCAAACGTGCGCCCAAAAACGTGCAACTGAAAAATAGCTCCCCTGACTAAAACCACTACCGATTGAACACAATGGTTCCGATTGCCTTTAAACTTTACCTATACACTGCTGACATCCAGTGGAAGCAATAGGTACTACATTCAGTGTCCTGGTATAAACACTTTTCAATAGGCAGTCTCTCTAAGTAAGCCATAAGCCACCAGAATGACATTTCCGGATGGAAAATTCTCTGGTTTTTGTCTGCCAAATGAGTTCTATTACACTCACAGACAAAATGTTAACACTTTTGGAAACCTCAGAGTGTTTCCTATCCAATAGTACTAATTATGTGCATATCCTATTTTCTGAGCCTGAGTGGCAAGCATTTTACTTTAGGCACGCCAGACTCTCCAAAACCAACCCCTCAGCTGCCACTCCCTAACAAGTTAAAGAGTTTAAGTATAGCAAATTGGAATTTGTGGTCTGTTTATTTCATAATTTAATTTAGGATTCCATCCACTCCACAGGCCCTTTTGGGTTGGAGGGTTTGTATTATGTCCTGTAGTTCATTCAATGTAATTGGAGAATCCAATGAGTTCTGCTAGTCTTTAATGGCTCACTCTAGGATGTTTTATTGATCATGTATATGTTTTTGATGTTTGTTCATGGTTATAGGGACAAACATATTGGAGAAGTGGATAGATAGCTCTTCATGTTGTTGATTGTTTAGTGTTATCAATTCTTTCCAGAAGTGGTTACATTCTATGGATTCTTCAATTACATTGAGCTGATTTCAGACGTGCTGTTCCTTATCTTTCCGTAGTGTATTTCTGTATTGTTTTAGTGATTCACCATGGTAAAGGCGTACGTCAGGTTTTCTGGTTTTCTATGTTTTTGGTTGGATAGGTTCCTCAATTACTTTTTTAGGTTTTTGCATTCTTCATCAAACCATTTGACATTGTTGTTAATTTTCTTAGGTTGTCCGGTTGAAATTGTTTGATTTGATAGAGAAGCTGAGAGGTCAAATATACTATTTAGGTTTTATACTGCCAATTTTACACCTTCACTCTTGCAGTGAAAAGGTTTGTCCTGTGTGGCTCAGTTGGTAGAGTATGGTGCTTGCAACACCACAGTTGTGGGTTTGATTCTCACAGTGGACCAGTACGTAATGTACGCACTCACTTCTGTAAGTCTCTCTGGATAAGAGTGTCTGCTAAATGATTCAAATGTAAATGTAAAACATCTAGGAAGTTGCCTAAAGGGGATTGAATTTGTTGTTGTCTAATTGTTTGCTGGTAGGTTTCCTTCTATAGCATTTCTCAACAGCGTGTAATTTGTTTGACTCTGATGCCTCGTGATTGAGTATTGCTCTGTTCAAGTAGACTGTTATTTTGCTGTGATCTGATAGGGGTGTCAGGCTGACTGTGAATGCTCTGAGAGACTGGGTTGAGGTTGGTTATAAAGTAGTCTACAGTACTACTGCCAAGGGATGAGCTGTAGGTGGACTGTAGGAATCCCCTCAAAGCCTATCATTGACTATTTACAGACCCAGCTTGCGACACGTTTTTGTTTGTTATGTTGTCGTAGGGGGGCATAATGGGGAGGGAATGATGACCTCCAGGTAGGTGTTTGTCCCCCTTTTTGCTAAGGGTGTCAAGTGCTTGTATGTTGTCACAGACTAGTACATGTCCCTGGGTCTGGAAATCTGCCCCTCTAGGATGGAGAAGCCCTTTTCATTAAATGGGGATTCTAATGGGGGGATATAGGTAGCACACATGAGGAAATGTTTCTCTGTTGAGATAATTTCCTTATTAATTTCCTGGACAGATATAAAATGTTCCTGTTTTGACTAATTTAATAAGAGTGGGTTAGCTCTGCTCTATATCAAATTCTCCTGAGTCTCTTCCCTGTTTCACACCTGGTAGTTTGGTGGACGGGACTACCAGCTCTCTCTAACCTAGAGGGCAACCAGTGGGTCTGTCTCCTCTATACCATGGTTCTTGTAGGATGACAATGTCTGTATTTCTGATTTCTTTGGTGAAGTTCGTAACATATAATACAAATTGTAATTTGTAACATATCATATGAAATGGGTCATGGACATCCACAAATTAATACATACCATACAAAAACGTTGATTTGATTTGGAGCAGGTTGAAACAGTTGGAAGCTCACGGTGTGGCCAAGAGTCACAATCCAATGGAAAACAGACACTGATGATCCTATCATCCAAGCCCCAAAGCAACAGGAGGTAGTCAAGGAATTAATAATTTGACTTTTCTAGGTAGCAATGCCCTCTGGGTATTTCTGCTACTGAGCGGTAGCCTATAGAGGCCTTTTGTGGACTGCTTTCATGTTGTGGAAATACAGGCGGGGAAATTGGAAAAGGAAGACAAAGAGGGACTGATTGAACAGATAGAGAGAGAGAAACATGTTATACACAGCGAGAGGGTGAGACAGGTACAACAGATCACCTCTCCCTGTCTCAGTAGTGACCCCCCCTGCGATTGGTCGTGAGCTGAATCCTAATTATCCTCCTGACTGGTCTACACCATCTCATCAAGAACAGAGTGGATCCATCTAGTTACTATGGCTACACAGGAACCATCACCACATAGGAAAAAACACGCCCCCCATTTCCCATCGATGGGGCTGTAGTGGAGCGGGTTGAGAGTTTCAAATTCCTTGGTGTCCACGTCACCAACAAACTATCATGGTGCAAACACACCAAGACAGTCGTGAAGAGGGCACGACGACACCTTTACCCCCTCAGGAGACTGAAAGGATTTGTCATGGGTCCCAAGATCCTCAAAAAGTTCTACAGTTGCACCAGCGAGAGCATCCTGATTGGTTGCATCACCGCCTGGTATGGCAACTGCTATTTCAGAAATGGATGGAAATAAGGTGGACCGCGTCTAAACTCCCCTCCATACGTATTTGGAAACGTTTTAATTTGCCTCTACGCTCAAGCATTTTGAATTTGAGATAAAATGTTTCATATTAGGCAACAGTACAGAATGTCACCTTTTATTTGAGGGTATTTTCATACATACCTGTTTAACCATTCAGAAATAATGCCATGATGCCATGATTAAGAAAAATCATGAATGAATAATGATTAATTATGAGTAAGAAAGTTACAAAGGCTACAACAAAGCATGCTTCCCTCCCACCATTACCAATAACAGGGGAGGTTAGCATTTTTGGGGGAGGTAGGATCTTTGAGCCCCTAAAACATTCTCAGTCATCATTATCCATAATCATGGTAGCATCTACATTAATGTAGAAGGGTTCAGAAACATCTTACATTTTCAATAAATACTTACAATAAAATTAACTCTAAAATGGCATAAAATTAACTCTAATAGTTATCATTCACCATTCAGTTCCTGTTGGGCAAAACATAATCCCCCCAAAAAATTTGGTAATAAAACCAAACAACACATTTGTGGAGTCACAAAAATGATGTAGTCATTGTGTGCTAGGAATATGGGTCAAAATATTAAACTTTCAACTACTTTAATACACTATAAGTGAATTTGGCCAAATACTTATGACTTCATCAAATGGGGGGGACTAGATGCATAGAGTGCTTTCATTTCTAAACAGTTAAATAAATATCTATGAAAATACTCCTCAAATAAAAGCTGGCATTTTGTATTGTTGCATAATATGAAAAGTTCAAGTCTAAAACGTTGGAATATAGAGCCAAACTGACCATTTTAGCTTCACTGTCCAAATACTGTACAAATTTCTTAGTTTACCAAAGATAAGAGGAGCGATACCACGTTTAACACTGAGAGCCGTTAGGTCTACACTATACAGATGGAACAAGCTGTGGGGAGATGCTATAGACTTCCACTGTTCTTCCTCTCTGTATCTTTCATTTTTCATTTCTCTCACACACACACGCACACACATCGTTTTTTTATTACATGTTGAAATGTCCTTGTGGTCTGTCTTCCGCAGGGAAAACCCGTAGAAGCCTTAAGACACAGATCAGTGAGCACCGCAGCAATATACAAGTGAGACAAAAAAATCTGGTTGCTGCTCATTTTGTACAAGCTGGACATCCTATTATTTCTCTGAGATATGTTGGAATAGTGAAGATGAAGATGTGAAGATGAAGTGAAGATGTCACGCAGGGGAGGGGACATTGAGAGGAAACGTCTTTAAAGGGAATCTTTCTGTATCCACAGGCTCAACACACTGTCTCCTCTAGGCCTTAACGAAGAGTTCAACTTGAAACCGTTCTTTTTTTGTTTCAAAATGTCCAAATTATTATTATTTTTTATGTGAATTGAATATTGTATGTATATATATACAGTTTGAAGTCATAAGTTTACATACACTTAGATTTTTCAAGCACTCCACAAATTTCTTGTTAACAAACTAGAGTTTTGGCAAGTCGGTCAGGACATCTACTTGGTGCATAACACAAGTCATTTTTCCACAATTGTTTACAGACAGATTATTTCAATCATAATTCACTGTATCACATGTCCAGTGGATCAGAAGATTACATACACTAAGTTGACTGTGCCTTTTAACAGCTTGGACAATTCCAGAAAATTATGTAATTTATTTAGAAGCTTCTGACAGGTTAATTGACGTAATTTGAGTCAATTGGAGGTGTACCTATGGATGTATTTCAAGGCCTACCTTCAAACTCAGTGCCTCTTTACTTGACATCATGGGAAAATAAAAAGAAATCAGCCAAGACCTCAGAAAAGAGTTTTAGACCTCCACAAGTCTGGTTCATCCTTGGGAGCAATTTCCAAACGCCTGAAGGTACCACGTTCATCTATACAAACAATAGTACGCAAGTATAAACACCATGGGACCACGCAGCCATCATACCGCTCAGGAAGGAGACGCGTTCTGTCTTCTAGAGATGAACGTACTTTGGTGTGAAAAGTGCAAATCTATCCCAGAACAACAGCAAAGGGCCTTGTGAAGATGCTGGAGGAAACAGGTACAAAAGTATCTATATCCACAGAAAAACAAGTCCTAAATCGACATTACCTGAAAGGCTCTCAGCAAGGAAGAAGCCACTGCTCCGAAACAGCCATAAAAAAGTCAGATTACGGTTTGCAACTGCACATGGGGACAAAGATCGTACTTTTTGGAGAAATGTCCTCTGGTCTGATGAAACAAAAATATAACTGTTGGGCCATAATGACCATTGTTATGTTTGGAGGAATAAAGGGGGAGGCTTGCAAGCCAAAGAACATCATCACAACCGTGAAGCACGGGGGTGGCAGCATCATGTTGTGGGGGTGCTTTGCTGCAAGAGGGACTGCTGCACTTCACAAAAATAGATGGCATCATGAGGAAGGAAAATAATGTGTATCTATTGAAACAACATCGCAAGACATCAGTCAGAAAGTTAAAGCTTGGTCGCAAATGGGTCTTCCAAATGGACAATGACCCCAAGTATACTTCCAAAGTTGTGACAAAATGGCTTAAGGACAACAAAGTCAAGGTATTGGAGTGGCCATCACAAAGCCCTGACCTCAATCCCATAGAACATTTGTGGGCAGAACTGAAAAAGCGTGTGGGAGCAAGGAGGCCTACAACCCTGACTCAGTTACGCCAGCTCTGTCAGGAGGAATGGGCCAAAATTCACACAACTTATTGTGGGAAGCTTGTGGAAGGCTACCCAAAACATTTGACCCAAGTTAAACAGTTTAAAGGCAATGCTACCAAATACGAATTGAGTGTATGTAAACTTCTGACCCGCTGGGAATGTCCTGAAAGAAATAAAAGCTGAAATTAATCATTCTCTCTACTATTATTCTGACATTTCAAAATAAAATAAAGTGGTGATCCTAACTGACCTAATACAGGGAATGTTTACTAGGATTAAATGTCAGGAATTGTGAAAAACTGAGTTTAAATGTATTTGGCTAAGGTGTATGGAAACTTCCGACTTCAACTGTACCAATTTCTTAGTTTACCAAAGATAAGAGGAGTGATACCACTTTTAACACAGAGCTGTTAGGTCTACACTATACAGATGGAACAAGCTGTGGGGAGATGCTATAGACTTCACTGTTCTTCCTCTCTGTATCTTTCATATTTCTTCTCACACACACACACACACACACACATCTTTCTTTGTGTGACATGTGACAACACTTCACAGCTGTCTCAAAGGCCCTTTCTATGCAGAGATGATTTGCACAGTGGCTGTCACACACCAGGATGTATGGACGGGACACACTCCCAAAACACATGCCAGGGAAAATGTTGCAACTGCCGCAATATCTGTCACACTACAAAGACAAACATATGGCGAGGATATGATGCGCGACTTTCACGGAAATAAGTCTCTGATAATGTTGCTAAATATATCAGGATGAAAGAGTTGATTAATGTATTGTCTGAGTGGGAAGTTTCTAATAATACGACAACTGAGAGCAGAAACTCAAAAGTAGCACAATAGTGAAATACAATGAGAACCACCTGTAGGTAGACAAAGATCTATCCTCTCAACTAAAAAGCTTACCAACTTTAGGAACCCTATGACAAAACAAACTACTTCTCTGGCTTATTGACCCTCATTGGTCAATTAATTAGCCAATAGCGCATGCTCTTACTGCAATGTTAAGGTCCCTTTGGCCGTGACCTGCAGCACCCTCCTGCAGCGTAGCAGTCTATACACTAAGATCCCTCATCAGGGCGGCCTAGAAGCGCCTCAAGTTCTACCTCAAATGAACGTCCCCCTAATGCTCCACCCAGCATCAATTGTATTGTGGACTTGGCTGAACTGGTACTAATATCCAACTATTTTCTGTTGTTGAAATGTCCTTGTGGTCTGTCTTACGCAGGGAAAACCCGTAGAAGCCTTAAGACACAGATCAGTGAGCACCGCATTAATTTACAGGTGAGACAAAACATCTGGTTGCTGTTCATTTTGTACAAGCTGGACATCCTATTAGTTCTCTGAGATACATTGGAATAGAAATGGTGAAGATGTCACGCAGGGGAAGGGACATTGAAAGGAAGTGTCTTCAATGGGAACCTTTCTGGATCCCCAGGCTCAACACACTGTCTCCTCTTGGCCTTAACGAGGAGTTCGACTTGAAACCGTTTTTATAGTTTCAAAATGTCCAAATTATTATTCTATTTTTATATGATTTGAATATTGTACGTATATATATATATATATATATATATATATATATATATATATATATTACTGTAAATATTGATCACATTCCTTGTGTGTGATCATATATTTTGATACATTGAATGTTAATATTGTGAACCTATGTTCTATATTTTTTACCTCCTGTTTCAGGAACAGATAAATAAATATCAGAAACTTTGAACATCCCACAGAGCACCATTAAATCCATTATGGAAAGAATATGGCACCATAACAAACCTTCCAAGAGAGGGCCGCCCACCAAAACTCACAGACCAGGCAAGGAGGGCATTAATCAGAGAGGCAACAAAGAGACCAAAGATAACCCTGAAAGAGCTGCAAATCTCCACAGCGGAGATTGGAGTACCTGTCCATAGGACCACTTTAAGCCGTATACTCCACAGAGCTGGGCTTTACGGAAGAGTGGCCAGAAAAAAAGCCATTGCTTAAAGAAATAAATACATTCTCCAAAAGGCATGTGGGAGACTCCCCAAACATATGGAAGAATGTACTCTGGTCAGATGAGACTAAAATTGAGCTTTTTGTGTCACGTCCAGGCCTGAGATGACAGGCTGGAGTGTTTTGGTTTTGTTTTTGGTGTAGGGTTTTTCTGTTCTAGATTATATATTTCTATGTTGGGGTAATGGTTCCCAATTAGAGGCAGCTGAGTGTCGTTGTCTCTAATTGGGAACCATATATATGTTTGTAGTTTTCACTTGGGGTTTGTGGGTAATTGTAAGTTCATAGCTGTGTTTTTTTTTTTTTCCCCAGTTATGGTCTTCGTTACGATCTTCGTTTGTTTTGTTTGTTTACGTCCGTGATTAAAATGTATACTGGAAGCATCGCTGCGCCTTGGTCTGTCCCTCATGAAGATCGTGACAGAATTACCCACCACCAAGAGACCAAGCAGCATGGCAAGAAGGAGAGGGGGTTCTTGACCATGGCGGAGATCAAGGCGGATTGGGAGGCCTTTCCTTGGCGGGAGCTCCTGGGGGGTTCGTGGCCACAGCAGCCCCAAAAATGTATTGGGGGGGGGGCACATGGTGCGGGCTCCACGCATCAGGCCCCCTGTGCGCTTAGAGAGTCCAGCACGTCCAGTCCCTGCTCCCCGCACCAGAGTGCGCGTTACGAGCCCAGTACGGCCGGTTCTTGCTCCCCGCACCAGAGTGCGCGTCACGAGCCCAGTACGGCCGGTTCCTGCTCCCGCACCAGAGTGCGCGTCCACGAGCCCAATGCGGCGGTTCCTGCTCCCCGCACCAGAGTGCGCGTCACGAGCCCAGTACGGCCGGTTCCTGCTCCCCGCACCAGAGGGCCAGTGAGGGTCCCCAGTCCGGGGCCGCCAGTGAGGGTCCCCAGGCCGGGGCCGCCAGTGAGGGTCCCCAGGCCGGGGCCGCCAGTGAGGGTCCCCAGGCCGGGGCCGCCAGTGAGGGTCCCCAGCCCGGCGCCGCCAGTGAGGGTCCCCAGCCCGGCGCCGCCAGTGAGGGTCCCCAGCCCGGGGCCGCCAGTGAGGGTCCCCAGCCCGGGGCCGCCAGTGAGGGCCCTCAGTCCAGCAAATGGCCCAGGGCCTCCGGTGCGTGACTTCGGACCAGCACGGCCAGCACCGGAGCCGCCACCTGGGACAAAGAAACCCACCCGAAGACCTCCCCATGGACTTTTAGGTGGCGCGGTCAGAGTCCGCGCCTTTGGGGGGGGGTACTGTCACGTCCAGGCCTGAGATGACAGGCTGGAGTGTTTTGTTTTTGTTTTTGGTGTAGGGTTTTTCTGTTCTAGATTATATATTTCTATGTTGAGGTAATGGTTCCCAATTAGAGGCAGCTGAGTGTCGTTGTCTCTAATTGGGAACCATATATGTTTGTAGTTTTCACTTGGGGTTTGTGGGTAATTGTAAGTTCATAGCTGTGTTTTTTTTTTTCAGTTATGGTCTTCGTTACGATCTTCGTTTGTTTTGTTGTATATTTTCCCAGTTTACGTCCGTGATTAAAATGTGTACTGGAAGCATCGCTGCGCCTTGGTCTGTCCCTCATGAAGATCGTGACATTTTGGCCATCAAGGAAAACGCTATGTTTGGCGCAAATCCAACACTTCTCATTACCCAGAGAACACCATCCCCACAGTGAAGCATGGTGGTGGCAGCATCATGCTGTGGGGAGGTTTTTCATCGGCAGGGACTGGAACGCTAGTCAGAATTGAAGGAATGATGGATGGTGCTAAATATAGGGAAATTCTTGAGGGAAACCTGTTTCAGTCTTCCAGAGATTTGAGACTGGGACGGAGGTTCACCTTCCAGCAGGACTATGGCCCTAAGCATACTGCTAAAGCAACACTCGAGTGGTTTAAGGGAAAACATTTAATGTCTTGGAATGGCCTAAGCCCAGACCTCAATTAAATTGAGAATCTGTGATATGACTTAAAGATTGCTGTACACCAGCGGAACCCATCCAACTTGAAGGAGCTGGAGCAGTTTTGCCTTGAAGAATGGGCAAGTGGCTAGATGTGCCAAGCTTATAGAGACATACCCCAAGAAACTTGCAGCTGTAATTGCTGCAAAAGGTGGCTCTACAAAGTATTGACTTTGGGGGGGCGAATAGTTATGCACGCTCAAGTTTTCAGTTTTTTTGTCTTATTTCTTGTTTGTTTCACAATAAAAAATATTTAGCATCTTCAAAGTGGTAGGCATGTTGTGTAAATCAAATGACACAAACCCTAAAAAAAATATACTTTACTTCCAGGTTGTAAGGCAACAAAATAGGAAAAATGTCAAGGGGGCTGAATACTTTCGCAAGCCACTGTAATGGTTGAGGTTAGTTTGAATTGGTCACAGCCTCTTTCAGTGTATCCCTAATGTCAGTAAGCTCAGGGACAGATTGAGTGGAGGTCTCGTTGAACACCAGTTGGACCTCCGCCTGTGTTTCTGCATCCATACGGGAACGGAAAATAGGTCTGCAAAAGGTCATTAAAGGTCATGAACAGTGGCATGCCGAAGGTTATAAGAATATAATAGAATAGAATGGAATATTACGTGAATCCAAGAACAATCGTCCGGATGAAAAGGATCCCATATTTTGCTTTGTAGATCACATCAAACTGTGAGGAATTGTACAAACAGGAGAACATTTTAATGATTTAACACACAATAAGTTCCTACAAAATAAGTTCCTCAACGACAATCCTGAGACACTATTTGCTAACTGCTACAAAGGGGGAATGTAAGCAACTTCATTTTCCACACAGACCATCCCCTAGCATGGCACAGTGCTATAAGAGCACACTACCCCTATGTCAAGAGAGACGGGTATTGGCCCAGGGCGGAAACTCTGAATACTAGGAAATTTTAACCACCTCTGTCAACGTGTACAATTTTGGGACAGTAATGGTGCATGTCATTCTCATGTACTTTCAGCAGGAGTTTTACAGGACCAAAGAAAGAGCACAGCAGGAAAAGCTCTCTCTTGGTGATGACTCCCCCATCCTGAGTGAGCTTGATCACACCTCATCCTCAAACTGTTCTGCAGACGGGCAGCCCCAAGAGGAGAGTCACCCCCCCAGCACTAAACAGTCCCTGGTCCCAAACTGCACTGCTCCTCCATTGTTGAGAGAGATACATTCACAGAGCTGGAGAGAGACATGGTGGAGGTCAGAGAGCTTGTCCACACACTCCAGACAGCACAGACCCACAAAACAGACCAGCACAACAACACAACAACAGGGCTTGCAAACTATTACAAATTACAAAGGGAAGCGCAGTTGCGAGCTGCCTAGTGACACAAGCCTACCAGACGAGCTAAATTACTTCTATGCGCGCTTCAAGCAAGCAACACTGAAGCATGAATGAGAGCACCAGCTGTTCCGGATGACTGTCTGATCACCCACTCCGTAGCCGATGTGAGAAAGACCTTTAAACAGGTCAACATTTATAAGGCCACAGGGCCAGACGGATTACAAGGACATGAACTCAGAGCATGCGCTGACCAACACTGACATTTTCAACCTGTCCCTGACCGAGTCTGTAATACTTACATGTTTCAAGCAGACCACCATAGTCCCTGTGCCCAAGAATCCCAAGGTAACCTGTCTAAATGACTACCGACCCATAGCACTCACGTCTGTAGCCATGAAGTGCTTTTAAAGGCTGATCATGGTTCACATCAACAGCATCATTCCAGAAACTACAGACCCACTCCAATTTGCATACCGCCCCAACAGATCCACAGATGATGCAATCTCTATTGCACTCCACACTGCCCTTTCCCACCTGGACAAAAGGAACACCTACATGAGAATGCTGTTCTTTGACTACAGCTCAGCGTTCAACACCATAGTGCCCTCAAAGCTCATCACTAAGCTAAGGACCCTGGGACTAAACACCTGTCTCTGCAACTGGATCCTGGACTTCCTGACGGGCCGCCCCCAGGTGTTAACTTCTTAGGGAGTGGCTGCATAGGTGACGGTTTTGGAGAGTCTGGCGTGCCCAAAGTAAAAGGCCTGCCACTCAGGCCCAGAAACTAGGATATGCACATAATTAGTACTATTGGATAGGAAACACTCTGAAGTTTCTAAGAGTGTTAAAATATTGTCTGTGAGTATAACAGAACTGATAAAGCAGGCGAAAACCCGAGGAATTTCTGTCCTGGAAAAGTGTTTTTGACACATTGCCTCATTTTGAACCCCTCCCTATTGAAAACAGCTATATATGGGAGTAAGAATGCAGTGATTATTGCTTCCACTGGATGTCAACAGTTTCTAGACAGTGTTTGGTGATGTTAGGTTGCTCTGGATGGTAATAGAAGAAGAATTTCGAACTAGTCACCAGATGTAAACAGAAGAGGATGCGCGTTCACGGGCTCATGCGCGCTGTGGTTTTTTCCTTTCCTATCGTCCAGTTTATAATCCGGTTGAAATATTATAGTAAATATACATAATAGTGTTCCTAAGGATACATTATCAATGATGTTTGATTGTTCTTGGACAAGTGTATAGGTATAGGTTGAACGCGTTCTCTTCACGGTTCAATGGGCGAGTGGACGCTGTATTTTATGAACATAACGAGCCAACCAAACGGAGATTTATGGATATAATAAATTACTTTTTCTAACAAAAGAACCATTGGATGTCTTCGTTGGACAATTGGGAAGCCCTCAGCAGAAGTTCTTCAAAAGGTAAGGGATTTGTTTTGGGTTTTGTGTGAACCGTGATGGTTATGAATTTATGCTAATGGGAAATATTGTAGGTGCTATCCTCAAACAATCAAATGTTGTGCTTTCGCCTTTAAGCCTTTTTGAAATCTGACAACGCTGTGATATTGCCAAGAATCAGCGCCCCACCACTCCCTAATTAAGCAAGCTGGTTCTGGGACAAACCCCACAGAGCCCCAGGACAGTAACACAATTAGACCCAACCAAATCATGAGAAATCAAAAAGATAATTACTTGACACATGGGAAAGAATTAACAAAAAAACTGAGAAAACTAGAACTGTTTGGCCCTAAACAGAGAGCACACAGTGGCAGAATACCTGACCACTGGGACTGTTTGTAGGACAAACAGCCATTACGCTAGAGATGTGCGTAACACGATTCATTCTCATTTGAAAATCAACATGACGTTGTTTACTTCACACTGCGCTTTGCTTTCTTCAAACTTTTCTCAAAACTGAAAAAGTACAACATATCTACTAAGAGTGGAAAAGTTTAATAGAAATTCAATTACACATTTGAATGAGAATTATTGCAGAAATTGACCGGGAGAGTGACACAATCAATGAGGAGTTCAGAGCGGAATAATTTTTTTTTTTTTTAAATAGACTTTTAGATCAGTAATTCAAATGTGTTTTTGCCTCTCATGCTAATGCATTTGTTTTATATGGTTGCATATTCATTTGAGATATTTTTCTTTGATTTCTATATATATATATATATTATATAGACCTGAGCCGTACAATGTATTAGTGTAGTCTTTGTGTATGTTATGTTGGTTGTGACATGCTGTGGCTGTGGTTTTCTTATTGACTATTGGTTTACACATTTCATTATAGTGATTGTGTTCCCCATATTCTATATAGTTTATATGTTTAATATGTGTTGTTATTTATGTATTGATGCAGGGCTCATCCCCTGCTAAAATCAAGGTTAAATAAAATAAGTAATCGTATGCTTGAGTTCAACATTTTTTTTATATATACTCAACAGTGGTAGAAACATCCGACCTCTGGGAGCCAACTCCAAAGAGACTACTTTCAAGTCCTCCATCCCGGAACGGGTTCCTCCAGTCTGACCCCTCTGCTGTCTTTGGCTCCACACCCACCCCCACCCCCACCCGGCCATCTAGAGGTGTGAAGGTTAGCACCTTTTTATGTAGAGGTTAGTAGCTTTTCTGTAGGGAAGCTAATGATCCATCATGTATAACATTCCTGGGAGTGTGTAAACTTACATTTTTTATTACCATAGCATGTTTGTATGTTCTCTATAGTTATGTACTCAGACATTTATCAATTTACCAATTCGGCCACTTGGGTACATTTGGGCGAACTCATGAGGGACACCTACAAGACTTCATACAGAATGTTATGTAGCTCTCTCATTCTTGAATGTATCAGTCTGAAACTTTGAACACACACTGCTGCCCTCTTGTGGTAAACATCTAAATTACACCCAGCTTCCTATGTTAACGTATGTCCTTTTGCATTTCAAAGATGATGCCACAAAATAAAATAGAAAACACATGTTTTTTTTGTTTGTTTAATCTTTTACCAGATCTATTGTGTTATATTCTACTACATTACTGTTTTTTACAATCACTTTGGCACTAATTTCAGAACCTTGTGGTCATTTTTGGCACTAATTTCAGAACCTTGTGGTCATTTTTCAAAACTCTAGACACACAACTCAAAACGGTCATCACTTGTAACACAGGCTGTCCAATGTTCAAAACAGTGCATTGTGCATTCATATCTTTAAAGAAACCTTTCACTTGCAGAATGATTGGTTCAAATAACTAATTTATCATGAAATACCACATGAGCATTAATTTAGATCACCCACACACAAGATACCGATAGTTTCACTGTGTAGTTGTTGGTACAATCCTTAAATATTGTAGTACAAAATATGTGATATGTGATGATGTTTCAATATGGTACTACACGTAAATATATCACTGTAAAAGGACTAGTAGAGAGAATACTACAGATACAGTGGAATAATTTAACAAAATCTGAAATGTATTGATGAAATACAATAAAATAACAATATAGGTTTGTTTGAATCAAAGCAAAAATTATTAGCTACAAAAAAAGGAAAAAACTACAGTAAAACGTCATCTGCAGTGTTCCTCACCTGGCTTACTGTAAAAAGCAAAACAAAGGATGGATTACTGTACTTCTATATTTCCATCAACCCTGTCTTGTGGATTTGGCCACAGGTTCTCATCCACATCACAATGGATGTTTTCGTTAGCCAAACAACTTGGGAAGAACCTTCGGGCATGGCGAATCCAGGCCTGACACTAGTCTGCCATGATGTCATTGCATGCGTCATCCATGGCCTGGAGAAGGGTGGCTTGTTCGTGAGGGTGCCTATCATATACCTTCCACCTCCATGTGGAGAAAAATTCCTCAGTCGGGTTAAGGAAAGGAGAGTATGAGGGTAAGTACAGGGTGGTAAATTGTGGATGGGCCTGAAACCATGCTTGCACCATTTGAGCATGGTGGAACCTGACATTATCCCACACAATGACATAGGTCATGTCATCAGCTCTACAGACCTGATTTAGCTCATCAAGGAAGGTTACAAGGAGAGCTGCATTATATGATCCAATACGAGGTCTGCGTCCCACCACACCATCTTCCGATATAGCCGCACATATGGTGATGTTGGCACCACGTTGTCCAGGTACTTGGATGGTTGCCCGCTGGCCAATAAAATTCCGACCTCTCCTCCTTGTCTGGGCCAGGTTGAAGCCTGCCTCATCCAAAAAGAGGAATTTGTGATGGTTTTCGTCAGCATCCAGCTCCATCACCCCCTAAAAATACATTTTGGAAAGAGAATTACTGATTACAACGATGTAGAATTTTTGGGGAATTTTTCACAACAGGCATCTTGAAACTAAACATACCTGAACATACTCAGTCCTCAGTTGCTTCACTCTGTCTGCATGTCTTTCAGAAGGCACACGGTATAGCTGTTTTAGAGACACCTGGTGCCTTTTCAGCATGCGTGCAATAGACGGCAAGCTTATGGCTTCCACATTGTTGAACATGTCATCATTGTCCAAGATGTGCTGCCGAATTTCTGTAAGGTGAATATCATTTCTGGCCCGAACTAAATTGACCACAGCCCGCTCTTGTTGGTCAGTCAGAATTATGCCTCTGCCTCCCCTATTTGGCCTAGTCTCAATTCTGAAGGGAAAATTACAATAAGAACACATTTAGTCACATCACCTACTCTGTGGTACACATTGGCATGTAGAATACAGTAATTTGACAATTGAGATTGGCCTAATGTTTAGTGCATGCTGAAGACTTAAGGGTTCTCAATGCGGAAAGTTCTGATGATTGAGGCCCCGGTTGATCTTCTGAGGTTTGGTTGAATCATTGTAGCTGCCTCAGTCTTTGTCATGCTATGATTTGCGACATGGTCTACAACTATTGCTTGGATTTCATTGGACACTCTTTGCTGTTGCTGCCGCTGTCTTGGTCTGTGGCCTTGTCCTCTACCACATTCCCCCACACCTTTCAAACGAGGCCCACGACCACCTCTCAGAAGGGGTGCTTGTCCCCTGCCATTCCTTTGATCACTACATCTTCCTTGTCTTCCTCCCCCCACTGCTTGACCTCTATTGTGACCTGGATCACCTGCCGGCTCCATGTTATCGCTATGTTGTTGTAGGTGGATACCACTCATTTCACTATATACTCTTAACCACAATGTGAAATCAATCATCAGTAACGAGTTGGCAGTATTGGAAAAGCAATTACAAGCAAAAAGATTGCTCCTTCGAACAGCGAATCATGTGGCAGCCTGCAACTCAATATATAGAGTATATAGAGTAGAGAGCTTTAGTTGTTGTTTGACCAAACATTAGAACGGGCAAGATGGGTAATCTAAGCAACTTTGACCGTGGTATGACTGTTGGTGCCACACGTGGTGGTTCCAGCATCTCAGAAACAGCTGCCCTCCTTGGATTTTTACGCACTACAGTCTCTAGAGTTTACAGAGAATGGTGCGATTAACAAAACACATTCAGTGAGCGGCAGTTCTGTGGGCAAAGACACCTTGTTAATGAGAGAGGTCAGAGGAGAATGTCCAGACTTATTCAAGCTAACAGAAAGGCCACAAATGCTCAAATAACAGCAGTTTAAAACAGTGGTGTGCAGAAGGGCATCTCTTAACGTACAACATCGTGAATAATTCAGGCTGTTGTGGAGGCAAAGATGGGTCCTATCCAGTACTAGATAGGTGTACCTAATAAAGTGGCCAGTGAGTGTACAGTAATGTCAAATCTGAAAACATGGTCTGGAAAAGTGGTACATGGGACCCTAGAAACAGTGTCTGATAAAGAATGATGATCCATAGATAATAGATAATGTAGTCCAATTGGTTCATGTTCCACGGTAATTGATGTCAATTGATCTCGTTATCCTGAAACTTTCATGATTTAAACATGGAATGTTGTTCGTCAGTTTCCATAAAACTATGCATTAAGAGTAATGCAACAGTTACTTATCATTCTGATCAGTTGTATCAATTGATAGTTAGACCATTGTAATGAAATGAATAGACAGTCATCTCAGATGTAATGTGTGAATTGCATTTTGAAATGGTAATACTTTGATGTTAAGTTGTGTCATTTTGAACAGGTGATTTTAGTTCAATGAACAAATGATCTGAGCTTCATGTGTCTTGTCTCCAAGCGATTGGAAAAAGAGTTTTGATCGTCGGTTGTCAGTTTTGAAAAATGACATCAAGGTTCCGAAATTAGTGCCAAAGTAATTGTAAAAACAACTGTAATTTCACATTTCCACAAACGTCAAAGTGTTTCCTTTCAAATAGTATCAAGAATATGCATATCCTTGCTTCAGGTCCTGAGCTACAGGCAGTTAGATTTGGATCATATTAGAGACACATATAGCCTTCCAAAAAGCATGCAACAAAAATAACATGATTAATCTGTGTGTGTGACTGTGTGTGTGTATGTTTGTGTGTGTGACTGTGTGTGACTGTGTGTGACTGTGTGTGTGTGTGTATGTATGTGTGTGTGTGTGTGTGTGTGTGTGTGTGTGTGTGTGTGTGTATGTGTGTGTGTGTGTGCTCTAATTGCATGTGATAGGGAAAAGCGTATTTCCGCGTCAATAATGCAACAATACCAGAACCACCAGGCATACTACTTACTCTCTCTGCGGTTGTCAGGGGTGATCACTCCGAGTGTCAGCTGATCAAGGGGAGAAGGATGAAGAGAGATAACAACAATCATCATCGACCAATTGGCAGATAAGGAATTTGCATTGACGAAGCTACTTTAGGAAGACATGACAGAGAGAAAACTGACGTTTATACAGTTTTTCCCTTCACGCTTGTGTAAACACAGATGATATTCACACTTGCCTGAAGGGTCGCTGTACGTTTCTCTGCGCTTCCTCTTAACGTGAGAGTTGGAAAGGGTGAATTGAGGTAGTGTGTGTGAGTATGATTATCGTCAGCAACACTGTATGACGGTGTGACACTTCTGCTGAGTGTGAAGAAATATACATTTCTTCTTGCTACAGTGGTTCTGTCTCTGTCTCTGTCTCTGTCTCTCTCTCTCTCTCTCTCTCTCTCTCTCTCTCTCTCTCTACACACACAGGCTGAAGTCTGTCTCTGAGGGTGTAATGTCTCTCTCTCTCAGGCTGTAGTCTTTCGCACTCTCTCAGGCTGTAGTCTCTCTCACAGGCTGAAGTCTCTCTCTCTCTCTTAGGCAGTAATGTCTTTCTCTCTATTTCTCGCTCTCCTTCTCTTCTCTCTTCTTGTCATTGCTCTCAGATTGACCTCAAGAGGTTCCAAACAGACGAAGGACGCCCGGCCCATCCAATGCCGTGTGAAATGCACCATGGGTTAATGTGAGCTAATGAATGTTTGGGGAAGAGCCTTCCCGTCGTGTCATCTTCGCGGACTGTGACTTCTTCAGTCAGGTTCACCGAGTGAGTGAACTCTGTTCACGCACAAGGGTGACTGAACGCACAGAAAGCTACAAGCACTCGGCTCAAAGGAGCATCCCAATTAGCGTAGCGCTAATGAATTTCTTGAATGAAAAGTTAGAGGTTATATAATGGCTGTGAAGAAGCCATATTACACTTTGACTTTTCTCTAGCACAGTGTGGAAGTGACTAGGTAATTATAATAATGACCACTCAAAACAGCCAGGGCAACAAAGGGCAGCTAAGGGCGGCCAGGGCAGCTAAGGGCAACAAAGGGCAGCTAAGGGCAGCTAAGGGCAGCTAAGGGCAGCTAAGGGCAGCCAGGGAGGCTACGGGCAGCTAAGGGCAGATAAGGGAAGCTAAGGGCAACAAAGGGCAGCTAAGGGCAGCCAGGGAGGCTAAGGGCAGCTAAGGGCGGCCAGGGCAGCTAAGGGCAGCTAAGGGCAGCTAAGGGCAGCCAGGGAGGCTAAGGGCAACAAAGGGCAGCTAAGGGCAGCTAAGGGAAGCTAAGGGCAACAAAGGGCAGCTAAGGGCAGGCAGGGAAGCTAAGGGCAACAAATGGCAGTTAAGGGCAGATAAGGGAAGCTAAGGGCAACAAAGGGCAGCTAAGTGCAGCTAAGGGCAGATAAGGGCAGATGAGGGCAGCCAGGGAGGCTAAGGGCGGCCAGGGAGGCTAAGGGCGGCCAGGGAGGCTAAGGGCGGCCAGGGAGGCTAAGGGCGGACAGGTCAGCTATGGGCTAGATTCAATCAGTTTACCATTAACCTGTGATAACCGACAAACTTCATATTATATAATTGTTTTGTCAATTTTATGCTATAAATATATATATATATATATATATATATATATATATATATATATATATATATACATACATACAGTGCATTCGGAAAGTATTCAGACCCCTTGACTTGATCATCATTGGGATGCTTCTACAACTTGATCGGAATCCACCTGTGGTAAATTCAATTGATTGGACATGATTTGGAAAGGCAGACACCTGTCTATATAAAGTCCCACAGTTGACAGTGCATGTCGGAGCAAAAAACAAGCCATGAGGTTGAAGGAATTTTCTGTAGAGCTCCGAGACAGAATTGTGTCGAGGCACAGATCTGGGGAAGGGTACAAAAACATTTCTGCAGCATTGAAGGTCCAAGAACACAGTGGCCTCCATCATTCTTAACTACTTAGGGAGAAACGTCTCGCTCAAATTATACCTTTACACTCTCTCCAAACAAATCAAACATAATTTTTAATGTATCCTTAGGTATCCTTTTATGTATATTTACTGTAATATTTCAAGCGGACGATAACGTGAATGATGACAAATGTGGTTCCCTGACTGTTTCCTCTTCCTATCTGTTCTGCTTAGTGCTAGAGCCTCCAGACACTGTATAAAGACTGGTGACATCTAGTGGAAGCCATAGGTACTGCAGTCTCAGTCCTAGTTAACATAGAAATCAATAGGCAGCCTGGAGAAAAAGGTCATGTACAAAAAAAACTGCAAATCCGAATGGATTTACCTCGGGTTTTCACCTGCTATATCAGTTCTGTTATACTCACATACATTATTTTAACAATTTTAGAAACTTCAGAGTGTTTCCTATCCAATAGTACTAATTGTGTGCATATCCTATTTTCTGGGCCTGAGTGGCAGGCATTTTACTTTGGGCATGCCAGACTCTCCAAAACCGTCACTTCTGCTGCCTCTCCCTGAGAAGTTAAATGGAAGAGGTTTGGAACCACCTAGACTCTTCCTAGAGCTGGCCGCCCGGACAAACCGAGCAATCGGGGGAAAAGGACCTTGGTCAGGGAGGTGACCAAGAACCCGATGGTCACTGACAGAGCTCCGGAGCTCCTCTGTGGAGATGGGAGAACCTTCCAGAAGGACATCCATCTCTGCAGCACTCCCCTAATCAGGCCTTTATGGTAGAGTGGACAGACAGAAGCCAGACCTCGGCAAAAGGCACATGACAGCCTGCTTAGAGTTTGCCAAAATACACTTAAACCCATATTGGTCTACACGGACAAGTTCTGGCCTGGTTTAGATCTTATCTGGCGGAAAGATATCAGTTTGTCTCTGTGGATGATTTGTCCTCTGACAAATCAACTGTACATTTTGGTGTTCCTCAAGGCTCTGTTTTAGGACCAGTATTGTTTTCACTATATATTTTACCTCTTGGTGATGTCATTCGTAAACATAATGTTAACTTTCACTGCTATGCGGATGACACACAGCTGTACATTTTGATGAAACATGGTAAAGCCCCCAAATTGCCCTCCCTGGAAGCCTGTGTTTCAGACATAAGAAAGTGGATGGCGGCAAATGTTTTACTTTTAAACTCGGACAAAACAGAGATGCTTGTTCTAGGTCCCAAGAAACAAAGATATCTTCTATTGAATCTGACAATTAATTCTGATGGTTGTAAAGTCGTCTCAAATAAAACTGTGAAGGACCTCGGCGTTACTCTGGACCCTGATCTCTCTTTTGGCTAACATATCAAGACTGTTTCAAGGACAGCTTTTTTCCATCTACGTAACATTGCAAAAATCAGAAACTTTCTGTCCAAAAATGATGCAGAAAAATGTATCCATGCTTATGTCACTTCTAGGTTAGACTACTGCAATGCTCTACTTTCCGGCTACCTGGATAAAGCACTAAATAAACTTCAGTTAGTGCTGAACACGGCTGCTAGAATCTTGACTAGAACCCAAAAATTTGATCATATTACTCCAATGGTAGCCTCTCTACACTGGCTTCATGTTAAGGCAAGGGCTGATTTCAAGGTTTTACTGCTAACCTACAAAGCATTACATGGGCTTGCTCCTACCAATCTTTCCGATTTAGTCCTGCCGTATATACCTACACGTACGCTACGGTCACAAGACGCAGGCCTCCTTACTGTGCCTAGAATTTCTAAGCAAACAGCTGGAGGCAGGGCTTTCTCCTATAGAGCTCAATTTTTATGGAATGGTCTGCCTATCCATGTGAGAGACGCAGACTCGTCTCAACCTTTAATTCTTTATTGAAGACTCATCCCTTCAGTAGGTCCTATGACTGAGTGTAGTCTGGCCCAGGAGTGTGAAGGTGAATGGAAAGGCACTGGAGCAACAAACCGCCCTTGCTGTCTCTGCCTGGCCGGTTCCTCTCTCTCCACTGGGAATCTCTGCCTCTAACCCTATTACAGGGGCTGAGTCACTGGCTTACTGGTGGTCTTCCATGCCGTCCCTTGGAGGGGTGCGTCGCTTGAGTGGGTTGAGTCACTGACGTGATCTTCCTGTCCGGGTTGGCGCCCCCCTTGTGTTGTGCCGTGGTGGAGATCTTTGTGGGCTATACTTGGCCTTGTCTCAGTATGGTAAGTTGGTGGTTGAAGATATCCCTCTAGTGGTGTGGGGGTTGTGCTTTGGCAAAGTGAGTGGGGTTATATCCTGCCTGTTTGACCCTGTCCGGGGGAATCGTCGGACAGGGCCACAGTGTCTCCAGAACCCTCCTGTTTATGCTGCAGTAGTTTATGTGTTGGGGGGCTAGGGTCAGTCTGTTATATCTGGAGTATTTCTCTTGTCTTATTCAGTGTCCTGTGTGAATTTAAGTATGCTCTCTCTAATTATCTCTCTCTTTCTCTCTTTTTCTCTCTTTCTTTCTTTCTCTCTTTCTTTCTTTCTTTCTTTCTTTCTCTCTCTCGGAGGACCTGAGCCCTAGGACCATGCCTCAGGAATACCTGGCCTGATGACTCCTTGCTGTCCCCAGTCCACCTGACCATGCTGCTGCTCCAGTTTCAACTGTTCTGCCTGCGGCTATGGAACCCTGACCTGTTCACCGGACGTGCTACCTGTCCCAGACCTGCTGTTTTCAACTCTCTAGAGACAGCAGGAGCGGTAGAGATACTCTGAATGATCGGCTATGAAAAGCCAACTGACATTTACTTCTGAGGTGCTGACCTGTTGCACCCTCGACATCCACTGTGATTATTATTATTTGACCCTGCTGGCCATCTATGAACATTTGAACATCTTGGCCATGTTCTGTTATAATCTCCACCCGGCACAGCCAGAAGAAGACTGGCCATCCCTCATAGCCTGGTTCCTCTCTACGTTTCTTCCTAGGTTCTGGCCTTTCTAGGGAGTTTTTCCAGCCACCGTGCTTCTTCACCTGCATTGGTTGCTGTTTGGGGTTTTAGGCTGGGTTTCTGTACAGCACTTTGTGACATCAGCTGATGTAAGAAGGGCTTAATAAATACATTTGATTCAAATTTGATTGACTCTTAGACCATGAGAAACAAGATTCTCTGGTCTGATGAAACCAAGATTGAACTCGTTGGCCTGAATGCCAAGTGGCACATCTGGAGGAAACCTGGCACCATCCATACGGTGAATCGTGGTGGTGGCAACATCATGCTGTGGGGATGTTTTTCAGCGGCAGGGACTGGGAGACTAGTCAGGATCAAGGCAAAGACGAACAGAGCATACTACAGAAAGATCCTTGATGAAAACCTGCTCCAGAGAGCTCAGGACCTCAAACTGGGGTGAATGTTCACCTTCTAGCAGGACAATGACCCTAAGCACACAGCCAAGACAACACAGGAGTGGTTTCAGGACAAGTCTCTGAATGTCCTTGAGTGGCCCAGCCAGAACCTGGACTTGAACCTGATCGAACATCTGTGGAGAAACCTGAAAATAGCTTTACAGTGACTCTCCCCATCCAACCTCACAGAGCTTGAGAGGGTCTGCAGAGAAGAATGGGAGAAGCTCCCCAAATACAGGTGTTCCAAGCTCGTAGCATCATACCCAAGAAGACTCGAGGCTGTAATCGCTGCAAAAAAGGTGCTTCAACAAAGTACTGAGTAAAGGGTCTGAATAAATTTGCTAAATATATAAAAATCTGTTTTGCTTTGTCATTATGAGGTATTTACATAAGTAGATCGATGTGAGATTATTATTTTTTTAATACATTTTAGAATAAGGCTGTAAAGTAACAAAATGTGGAAAAAGTCAAGGGGTCTGAACACTTTCTGAATGCACTGTATATATGCAACCCTTCCTATCTATCTCTGAAGATTAGTTTAGATATTTAGCTACCATGTATTCCGCTGTGCTGTGAACAAAAGTTCTTAATCTTTCTATTCTCATAGTTTCAAAAAAAAAATATCCTGAGATTATTATTGCATTATTGATCAATTGACTATGACTTTTGAAATCACCCAGCAGTGCTATTTGCAGAGTTAGCTTCAAGTAAATTTTTCAATTTGTAGGATGTATGATCTTAATTTGATCACTCTTTCGTTGCTTAGAATTAATTTCCACTATAACATTTCAGACTTGATTTGCCCTAAAGAAAAATGTATCAACCCCTACAAAAATGTCCATTACTTATAATTCACATAATAATTCACATTTCATGTTACTGCAGGATTATTTTCCTGCTGAAGCAAACTGGCTCAAATTATGATCCTACGTCTGTAGCTAACCATGTTACTTCATCAAACCGGCAGAAATTGCCCTGATTCTCTAATGAATTAGCCTGTCCCTCTGCAGATGACATTGCTGCAGGGGGGAAAGCTGTGTTGTAAGCCAGCCAATACTATGATCTTTTCTCTCTCTCTCTCTCTCTCACTCACTCACTCACTCACTCACTCACTCACTCACTCACTCACACACAGAGCATTGGGAGTGTCCTCCAGCAAGACTACAGAGAAAAACAAAAAAGTCTGTGCTGTCCGGTATAATTGGGACGTCCCTACCCCCAATTGAAGATGAAATGGTTAAGGTAAGGGTTAATGTTAGTGTAGGTTAATGGTTATGTTTATAGTTAGAGTAAAGGTAGGGGATAAGGTTAGGGTTTAGGGTTTAGGGTAGCTCCAACAACAGGGGAGGAAAAGTAATGCACAGCCCAGTGTTGCTGCATCTAAACAGCTCTGTGTTATTTCAGCCCTGTAAATCCATCACGGACGACAGGGCACTATTTCTTAATGTCATTGTGAGAATGGCAGGTTCAATTGAGTCCAATTAAAAGGCTACACTCCTAGACTGAACCCACCACATACTGTTGATACATCCACCACTTACAGGTTAGTCATTTAGCAGATGCTCTTACAGGAGCAATTGGAGTTAAGTGCCTTGCTCAAGGGCATATTAACAAAATAAAATCACCTAGTTGGCTAGGGGATTCAAACCAGCGACCTTTACATGACAAAACATGTATTTTTACTGCTATAATTATCTTGGTAACCAGTTTAATAGCAATAAGGCACCTGAGGGTTTGTGGTATATGGCCAATATATCACGGCTAAGGGTTGTGTCCAGGCACTCCGTTGCGTCGTGCTTAAGAACAGCCCTTAGCAGTGGTATATCGGCCATACAGTGGGGAAAAAAAGTATTTAGTCAGCCACCAATTGTGCAAGTTCTCTCACTTAAAAAGATGAGAGAGGCCTGTAATTTTCATCATAGGTACACTTCAACTATGACAGACAAAATGAGGAAAAAAAATCCAGAAAATCACATTGTAGGATTTTTTATGAATTTATTTGCAAATTATGGTGGAAAATAAGTATTTGGTCAATAACAAAAGTTTATCTCAATAGTCAAAGTCAAAAGTCAAAGTCACCATTATTAGTCAGTTGTACAACCAAATGCCTTCAACCGAAATGTTTCTTCCGCATTTAACCCAACCCCTCTGAATCAGAGAGGTGCGGGGGACTGCCTTAATCGACATCCACGTCTTCGGCGCCCGGGGAACAGTGGGTTAACTGCCTTGTTCAGGGGCAGAATAACAGATTTTTTCCTTGTCAGCTCGGGGATTCGAACTTGCAACCCTCCGGTTACAAGTTCAATGCTCTAACCACTAGGCTACCTGCCGCCCAATACTTTGTTATATACCCTTTGTTGGCAATGACAGAGGTCAAACGTTTTCTGTAAGTCTTCACAAGGTTTTCACACACTGTTGCTGGTATTTTGGCCCAAAAGCATGATGTTTCCACCCCCATGCTTCACAGTAGGTATGGTGTTCTTTGGATGCAACTCAGCATTCTTTGTCCTCCAAACACGACGAGTTTTTACCAAAAAGTTATATTTTGGTTTCATCTGACATTCTCCCAATCCTCATCTGGATCATCCAAATGCTCTCTAGCAAACTTTAGACAGGCCTGAACATGTACTGGCTTAAGCAGGGGGACACGTCTGGCACTGCAGGATTTGAGTCCCTGGCGGCGTAGTGTGTTACTGATGGTAGGCTTTGTTACTTTGGTCCCAGCTCTCTGCAGGTCATTCACTAGGTCCCCCCGTGTGGTTCTGGGATTTTTGCTCACCGTTCTTGTGATCATTTTGACCCCACGGGGTGAGATCTTGCGTGGAGCCCCAGATCGAGGAAGATTATCAGTGGTCTTGTATGTCTTCCATTTCCTAATAAATGCTCCCACAGTTGATTTCTTCAAACCAAGCTGCTTACCTATTTCAGATTCAGTCTTCCCAACCTGGTGCAGGTCTACATTTTTGTTTCTGGTGTCCTTTGACAGCTCTTTGGTCTTGGCCATAGTGGATTTTGGAGTGTGACTGTTTGAGGTTGTGGACAGGTGTCTTTTATACTGATAACAAGTTCAAACAGGTGCCATTAATACAGGTAATGAGTGGAGGACAGAGGAGCCTCTTAAAGAAGAAGTTACAGGTCTGTGAGAGCCAGAAATCTTGCTTGTTTGTATGTGACCAAATACTTATTTTCCACCATAATTTGCAAATAAATTCATTAAAAATCCTACAATGTGATTTTCTGGATTTTTTTTTCTTATTTTGTCTGTCATAGTTGAAGTGTACCTATGATGAAAATTACAGGCCTCTCTCATCTTTTTAAGTGAGAGAACTTGCACAATTGGTGGCTGACTAAATACTTTTTTTCCCCACTGTATATCACACCCCCTCAAGCCTTCTTGCTTACATTTACAGTGCCAGTCAAAAGTTTGGACACACCTACTAATTCAAGGGTTTTTCTTTATTTTTAATATTTTCTACATAGTATAATAATGGTGAAGACATTAAAACTATGAAGAAAGAAATTCCATACACATGGAATTATATAGTAACCAAAAAAGTGTTAAACAAATCCAAATATATTTTATATTTGAGATTCTTCAAAGTAGCCAACCTTTGCCTTGATGACAGCTTTGCACACTCTTGGCATTCTCTTAACCAGCTTCATGAGGTAGTCACCTGGAATGCATTTCAATGAACAGGTGTGCCTTGTTAAAAGTACATTTGTGGAATTTCTTTCCATCTTAATGTGTTTGCACCAATCAGTTGTGTTGTGACAAGGTAGGGGTGGTATACAGAAGATTGCCCTATTTGATAAAAAACCAAGTCCATATTATGGCAAGAACGGCTCAAAATAAGCGAAGAGAAATTACAGTCCATCATTACCTTAAGACATGAAGGTCAGTCAATACGGAACATTTCAATAACTTTTAACGTTTCTTCAAGTGCAGCCACAAAAAACACCAAGCGCTATGATGAAACTGACTCTCATGAGGACCGCAACAGGAATTGAAGACCCAGAGTTACCTCTGCTGCAGACGATAAGTTCATTAGAGTTACCAGCCTCAGGTTGCAGCCCAAATAAATGCTTCACAGAGCTCAAGTAACAGACACATCTCAACATCAACTGTTCAGAGGAGACTGCATGAATCAAGCCTTCATGGTTGAATTGCTGCAAAGAAACCACTACTAAAGGACACCAATAAGAAGAAGAGTCTTGCTTGGGCCAAGAAACATGAGCAATGGACATTAGACCGGTAGAAATCTGTCCTTTGGTATGATGAGTCCAAATTTGAGATTTGCGGTTTCAATCGCTGTGTCTTTGTGAGACGCAGAGTAGGTGAAAGGATGATCTCTGCATTTGTGGTTCTCACGTGAAGCATGGAGGAGGTGGTGTGTTGGTGTGGGGGTGTTTAGCAGGTAACACTATCAGTGTTATTTAGAATCTATTTAAAAAAATATATTAAAAAAAACTTAAATGAGTAGGTGTGTCCAAACTTTTGACTGGTACTGTACAGCATAGTAAGTAAGTAAGAATCCTTGCGTGAGCCTTCCCACACAGACTGAATCAACATTGTTTCCACGTAATTTCAATGCAATTGAACCAACGTGGAATGGACATTGAATTGACATCTGTGCCCACTGGGTTGGCTTGTGCAAGCCATAACGGCTCATGGGAGCAGAGCTCCTGTTTCTGTAGCGTGAGGCAGCATGATGTACAAGTACATGACTCTATTCTATCGCAGAGCCTTAGCCCCAATATGTCTCGTTACTGCAGAGACGCACCAAGTCCAACGACTCGGCCTGGGGATCAAACTCCAAACCTTCCAATCTCAGGGCGGACACTCAAACCATAAGGCCACTGAATATTCGGTTGAGGCAATTTTTGGTGTTTGGTATTTTTATTAGGATCCCCATTAGCTGTTGCAAAAGCAGCAGCCACTATTCCTGGGGTCCACCATAACATGAAATATGACATAATACAGAACTTTAATAGACAAAAATAAACCAGTCTTGTGTTGTATCACGCGTCACCAAATTTACCCTGAATCACCAAACGTGCCCTCTAGACAGCTTCAATGGGTTCTTTTAATAACGCTGACGTAATAATAGCATATGTGTGTCAGCATGTGTGCCAGCATGTGTGCCTGTGTGCGTAATTAAATTAAATATACTGTATGTAAAAAAATAAAAAAATAAAAAATGTCTATCTGGATATTCTTTGAGACAGTCGAAGATCCTTTTGGACTGTTAATTTTCTGAGCCTTAAAAAAAAACTGAAATATTTTGGCTCATAATTAAACAAATATATTATTCACGTGGACGTCATACATAAAACAGCATCTGCATACTAAATTCTTATGCAAACAGGAAACAAGTCTAGCGAATTCCTGATGAATACTTCATGACTGATTCTGTAAAACGTCTAGAAAAAGCATGTTGTCTTTGTCCTAACTGAATCTTCATGCTGATAGACATCAACTTATTTAAAAGAAGAGGAACCTATGTGGACATGGGACATAGGACATCTGTCTTTCCTAGGAATGAAGGATAGTTCAGTCATACACAACATATAGAAAACAATGACTAAGTCAAGGTCTGGTAGTAAAGATTTTCAAATTTCCTAAGATTTCAAACAAATTTTATGAAGGCCATGACGTTGTTGTATGGATATATGGGATGTTATGCAGTTAACTATACAGAGCCTATAAACATACAGTACCAGTCAAAAGTTTGGACACATCTACTCAATCAAGGTATAGATGTAAATTCAATGTCTATTCCACGTTGGTTCAATTGCATTGAAATTACGTGGAAACAATGTTGATTCAGTCTGTGTGGGAAGGCTCACGCAAGGATTCTTACTTACTTACTATGCTGTACAGTACCAATCAAAAGTTTGGACACACCTACTAATTCAAGGGTTTTCTTTATTTTGACTATTTTCTACATTGTAGAATATTAGCGAAGACATCAAAACTATGAAATAGCACATATGGAATCGTGTAGTAACCAGAAAAGTGTTAAACAAATCAAAATATATTTTTGATTTTAGATTCTTCAAAGTAGCCACCCTTTGCCTTGACGACAGCTTTGCACACTCTTGGCGTTCCAAACATTTGTTTTGGTATTGTATATAGTGCACTACTTTTGTCCAGGGGATATAGAAAGACCAAATGTATGCACACAGGTACATTTCTTCATAGATATGGAATTCGATGGCTGAATAGACATTAATTTGGACATTTAACCCATACCCTGGCTAGTGGATATTTTGAATATTTACTAGAAGCCTTGGGCAGACTAAAACAAATATGATAGCCCCCTATTAAAATAGTAATGATCACCTGTGATGCAGATGTTACAGAGAGCTATGATTGCAGCTATTAATGACCCGCCATGTCACACACATACACACTCTTACACTTTATCTCACACACACACACTCTCTCTCTCTCATACACAGACACACACATCCGTCTATTTGTCATACAGCCATTACACCATCCACCGTCATTTCATCTCGTCTCATCTCCTCTCAGGGAAAATATAAATCTATTAGGCACAGAAGGTCACGTCGAGAGCACAAACAAAAACATGAATTGCAGAGCACTGAAATGCACTGCAGCGCACATCCGTAAATAACTCCTCTACAGATGTAGGATCTTAATTTGAGCCAGCAGGACAATAATCCTGCAGCAGCAAGGAATGTGAATTATTATGTGGATTATATTTAATATACATTTTTGTAGGGGTTGATTAAGGGAAAATCAAGTGACATTTCAAAGTGTAAATTACTAACTTCAGAAGCCTTTTTTAAGTTTTAAAGGGGCAGTGTAGTTAACAACACGATTTTCCAGTTTGTTGTATTATATTTCCACACTATGATGTTGAAATAACACTCTGAAATTGTGAAAATGATGATAATGGCCTTTATTTTTAAAAGATGTTTGAAAACAAATCTTGGAATTTCAGCCTGTTCATGTGGGATGGAGTTTTTGGGCCAGATCTGATATTATTACAATAGACCAACGACCATTCGTCTGGGTGAGGTGGTGTGCTCTAGGCCATCTTATGGCTGATATCTTCAACTTTGTCTCCTAACACCCACACGATCAGACTGAGCATTTCAATGGCCAAAAGAGGCTATGGGAAATAAAATAACCTTTTTTTTCTCCATTAATTAAACACACACAGTGATTTATTAGACCAGGGCAGTCCAACCCTCTTCCTGGAGATCTACTGTCCTGTAGGTTTTCAGTCCAACCCTCTTCCTGGAGATCTACTGTCCTGTAGGTGTTCAGTCCAACCCTCTTCCTGGAGATCTACTGTCCTGTAGGTGTTCAGTCCAACCCTCTTCCTGGAGATCTACTGTCCTGTAGGTTCAGTCCAACCCTCTTCCTGGAGATCTACTGTCCTGTAGGTTTTCAGTCCAACCCTCTTCCTGGAGATCTACTGTCCTGTAGGTTTTCAGTCCAACCCTCTTCCTGGAGATCTACTGTCCTGTAGGTTTTCAGTCCAACCCTCTTCCTGGAAATCTACTGTCCTGTAGGTGTTCAGTCCAACCCTCTTCCTGGAGATCTGTCCTGTAGGTTCAGTCCAACCCTAATTTAGCGGTTCTGATTCAGCTAGTCAAGGTCTTGTTGAGCAGCTAATTAGTAGAATCAGATGTGTTACATTAGGGTTGGACTGAAAACCCACAGGACGGTAGATCTCCAGGAAGAGGGTTGGGCAGGCCTGTATC
>CM059798.1:21797500-21880000 GCA_030435695.1 Brachymystax lenok tsinlingensis
CTAGGTCTTTAGGCAGGCTTTTATTTTGTAATGTTGTTTACCCAATGTCAGATATACCAACAAAATGGTGTAAACATGCAGACATGGTAAATGAGTGGGATTTTGGTCTGTGGGTGAAAGGGATATCACAGACATGAAGATCGATTTAGAATCCGTGCTACTCATGAGCAAATTTATTTCCTATAATTTCTAATATTTATGTCAGATCTTTCCAGTTCCTGAGAAAAGGAGCATTGAACAAAGGGCATGTGTAGGTATGTAATTTACTGTATCTCCCCATCAGGATGGTCCCAATGGTCCGTACAAACGACAGGACAGGAGAGGGACATATCACAATAGTCTACTGACTGACATATTGAGGAGAGCACAAGGTGTGACACGGAGTGTCCCCCCGTCCAACAGTCAGTCACTAATGGCCTTGTTCAATTCAATTAGGACACGCATCAGCGCCGTAGACATTAATGAGCCAAACCCACTCGACTGGAGAGGGTAGACCGAGATTATGCTTGAAGTGGTGTAGTTATTCTACCGTTCGGTCAACAACGGTCATATGGATGAATAGCCAATTATAATAAACGTCACTTCGTTTTTTTGAAAAGTGATTTTAATCATATGGGATTGTGGTTAGTCTCAAGCAATGTGAAATACGTTGTGAGGTAGGGATTTTCCTAACAGTTTGTAAGAAAACGTCAATGACGCGCAAGGCTGTGGGGTTGGAAGGGGGGGATGCATCCGCTTGCAGAGCTGCTGGATACTGCCTCGGGTCGGGAAGTAAAAATAGGCTTTCTAAAAGTGGAGTAAACAAAGCAAGAGAACTAGAGTAGCCTAGACACAAACAGAGAGGGTGGGATGAAGGGCGAGATGGAGAAAGGGAGGATGACACACTTATTGACAAAAAAACAAGGCCAAAATGTCAATAGAGTGATCAAATGACCTAATTTTCCTCTAATTCTGTCCCGGGTTTTATCCATATCCAATGGCAAACACAGTAGAATAAATGTGCCACCTTTTGCTGATCCAATCATGAAATTGCACCTACAGTAACTGATGATGCTTAGGAATCAGAGGTCCAATAAGAATAAATGGAACATATGAAACATTGAAATATTTGACAGTCTATTTCAGGAAAGATATTGACACACTGTTGACAAACACTTGCTATACATTATACAAAGGGTGGGTCTAATCCTGAATGCTGATTGTAAGAAATGACCACCGGCTAAATCTATGACGTTAAAATGCCTATTTATTCTGTTCCATCTGACTGCGCAACCACTGTCTCATCAGCCCAGCCAAGCAATTTATAAACTTGATCTCCACTATAAAAAGCATCTAGACATTATCTCACATTTCTTTTAGACTAACATTTAGTTTTCAACAGCGGTGATTTGTTATAAACCTTGTTGTCCATCTCTCTGACATTTGCAACATTGTTTCAATATTCAAATTCCATCTCCAGCTGTCCCATGGTAATAATGTTGGGAGTCGGAACGAGACAGACAGGCAGGCAGCATTTCTCAGCCAGTCAAATCATTTAATCAGCTGGCATAATTTTATAGATACATGCAAAGACATGAAAAAAGGTCAAACGAAACAAAGTGCAGCTAGTATGCTGTCTTTCCAGCTTCAGTTTGAAGTGATTGTGTTAGCTGTGTTGTTGGCTAACTCCTTTGAACAACTGTGTCCTAACAAGTGAGCACATTTTTTTATGCCAGGTGAAGTTGCGCCTCATTAGCTCATTGTTATGGATGCATCCAAATAAATGTCACTAGAAAACAGCTAAGAATGTACCCTTTTTTTAAATCTTCGCCTAAAATGACATACCCAAATCTAACTGCCTGTAGCTCACAACCATATTCTTGATACCATTTGAAAGGAAACACTTTAAAATGTGTGGAAATGTGAAATGAATGTAGGAGAATATAACTCATTAGATCTGGTAAAAAATAATACAAAGAAAAAAACATGAAACATGAAAAATGTTTTCATCATCTTTGAAATGCAAGAGAAAGGCCATTATATGACTTAGGAGTCTAGGCGCAATTTAGAGTTTGGCACTAGATGGCAGCAGTGTATGTGCAAAGTTTTAGACTGATCCAATGAAGCATAGCATTACTGTTCAAAATGTTGTATCAAGTCTGCCCAAATGTGCCTAATTGGTTTATTGATACATTTTCAAGTACATAACTGTGCACTCTCCTCAAACAACAGCATGGTATTCTTTCACTGTAACAGCTACTGTAAATTGGTCAGTGCAGTTAGATTAACAAGAATTTAAGCTTTCCGCCCATATCAGACATGTCTATGTCCTGGAAAGTTGGATGTTACTTACAACTGTCATGCTAATCACATTAGCGCACGTTAGCTCAACCGTCCCGGTATAGGGACACCAATCCAAATGCAGATACTGTGCTGTTATTCTGTCTGAACTATTTAACGTGACTGTAAGTTAGCCCTAGTTGGTTAGCTGGCAAGCAAGGGAGAAGAACGTTGCCAGCCAGTATGGCAATGGAACATTTATAACGAACGACTGGGTCGCGTCCATTGATACAGAAAGACTGAACAACTGGGTCACGTCTCTGGCAACCAAACCGATCAAATGAACGACCAGCCGGCTTGGGTAGTAACCCTAGATTTGTGTCTGGACTATATCTTGTGGAAGGATGAAATAGTATGAATAAATTAATAAAAATAAAGTGTTTATAAAAAATATGTCAATCATTATCTGAATATGTTGGTGTAAAAGTGATACTGCCCTCGAAGCCGGTGTTTGGAGAATATATTGGCATGGTTTGCCGGCCCTCGACGAACACCCGTGCCAATATATCCTCCAAACATCGGTTTCTGGGGCATTATCACTTAAATGAAAGTCTTCTATCACATTACTCCATACAAAACTAGTCACTTTATTGTGAATTCATGATACTGGTGCTGGGAGGTAGACATTGATTTCTACACCAATACACAGATACATTGTTGTGGAGAGAGAGAGAGAGAGAGAGAGAGAGAGAGAGAGAGAGGCACTGGAAAGAATCACCCAAAAAAACAGAGAAAATTGGAATGTTATTTGGCCCTAAACATAGTCTTGCTATTGCGAGAGGCCGCCATTTCCACACCTGGCTCTCGAGAGAAATGAGGTGAAAACTGAGCTGCACTTCCTAACTTCCTGCCAAATGTATGATCACATTAGAGATACATATTTCCCACAGATCACACAGAATCACAAAGAATTTGAAAACAAACCAAACATGGATAAACTCCCATATCTGTCAGGCAAATATGCACAGCAGCAATATTTGTGGCCCGTTGCCATGACAAAAGGCTAACCAGCGGAGCACAAACAACATTGTAAGTACCATCAATATTTATCTGTTTATTCGTACTAAAACTATTTGCACATTGCTAAAACACTGTACATAGCCGGTAATATAATCTTTTTCAGTGCAAGGTTTACTGTTAATTTCTAATCATTTTTGTTGATGGTGTTTGGTCTTTTCCCTTTTATTTATTCTTTATTTCACTTGCCTTGGCAATGTAATTACATGTTTCTCATGCCAATAAAGCCCCTTTGAACTGAAATTAGAGAGAGAGAAAGGGAGAGAGAGAGAATTCACACTTTCATTATCTGTGATCAGCACCAAGTGGTCAGCAACTCTATGGACTTGAAAGTGTTTTTCTAGATGAAACACAGTAATAGCTTGCACTGCTGGTGGAGTGCTGTTCCACTAGAGGGCGGATTTCCTGCACTACACTAAGTTAAAGTGGTTTTGTCATAATAACGATGGAAAAGATGGAATAATGATATGTTATTAAGGAGAGTGATCTAGAACCTATAGGGAAAGTGATCTAGAACCTATAAGGAGAGTGATCTAGAACCTATAGGGAGAATGATCTAGAACCTATACTGAGAGTGAACTAGAACCTATAGGGAAAGTGATCTAGAACCTATAGGGAGAGTGATCTAGAACCTATACTGATAGTGAGCTAGAACCTATAGGGAATCTGATCTAGAAACTATAGGGAGAGTGATCTAGAACCTATACTGAGAGTGAACTAGAACCAATAGGGAAAGTGATCTAGAAACTATAGGGAGAGTGATCTAGAACCTATACTGAGAGTGATCTACAACCTATAGGGAGAATGATCTAGAACCTATACTAAGAGTGAACTAGAACCTATAGGGAAAGTGATCTAGAACCTATAGGAAGAGTGATCTAGAACCTATACTGAGAGTGAGCTAGAACCTATAGGGAATCTGATCTAGAAACTATAGGGAGAGTAATCTAGAACCTATACTGAGAGTGAACTAGAAACAATAGGGAAAGTGATCTAGAAACTATAGGGAGAGTGATCTAGAACCTATACTGAGAGTGAGCTAGAACCTATAGGGAATCTGATCTATAAACTATAGGGAGAGTGATCTAGAACCTATAGGGAGAGTGATCTAGAACCTATAGGGAAAGTGATCTAGAAACTATAGGGAGAATGATCTAGAACCTATAGGGAGAGTGATCTGGAACCTATACTGAGAGTGAGCTAGAACCTATAATGAAAATGAACTAGAACCTATAGGGAATGTGATCTAGAAACTATAGGGAGAGTGATCTAGAACATATAGGGAGAGTGATCTAGAACCAATAGGGAGAGTGATCTAGAACCTGTAGGGAAAGTGATCTAGAACCTATAGGGAGAGTGATCTAGAACCTATACTGAGAGTGAACTAGAACCTATAGGCAAAGTGATCTAGAAACTATAGGGAGAGTGAACTAGGAGTATAAGGCACATTAGGGGAATGGAAATCACTCCAGATATAGTGAGCACTAAGGAAGAGATGACCTTAAATATGGTCTACTTATGCTTTGCCAGAGATAACTACAGTATCATGACAGTTTTACTGTGTTTTTAGATGTGTCTGGCCCACTGGGTCCTCTTCCCCAGGTGTGATTCAGTGTTACAGATTGATGTGTTGTCTGTCTGGTGGTGGCCTAAAGCCTATGACGTACAGTACTGTCACTGCCCAGACTAGTGTAGTCAAAGACCATAGACCGCCCTCTCAGTCCCCTATTGATGATTCTGCCTTTAAGAAGTGTCTTACCAACCTCTGTAACAATGTTACTGCCGCTACTGAGGCAATACGTAATTTAGGAATTCTTTAAGAATCAATGTCTTTGTGGTTAATTTAAAAGTCCAAAAGGGATGTACAAATCCCAGATTGCCCTTTTTAATGACTAATTGTATGTAGGGTATGGGCACACTAAAACATTGAAGCTGAGATGAGTTTGCTGAAAGCCAAATAAAAATGTTGTTGTAGTATAGTTCTTACCTTGTAAAACAAATCACGACAGCTGTGACGGATACAGGTACAATTTTATAAATGCCGACAGATCATTTGTTTGTTCGACGTGGTAAGATCTTTTTGTGTCGGTAAAATGTATTATGCGAGAAATGGCGGTGTAAACGTCTTTATGGCGCAAATATTGATAAAATTGCCATCATGTCGAAGTAAACTTGGAGTCACGCCATGATATGGTGTGTGGTCCTCCCACTATGACTTGGGAAAGTGTGCAGTTTATTAGGCTGCAGATTGAATCAGTTATGGTGAACTTCACGGGGTGCTGAAAGGTCACGGTGATCTTGATGCTCCTTTGCAATAAATAGTGAGGGTCTGATTCTGGTGACGTGATGATCGATGCTCGACTGCCGATTGACAAACACAAAATAGTCTCGCTCTTAAGACTGATAAGAAGGAGGTTCCCCTTGGGATACGATGCATAAAATGATCTATTCCTCTTACCGCATATCATCCAATGAGATGTTCAATTACTATAACCATTTTACCCCGGAATTATTATTCTCATTTTATTTTTGTAGCCTTTAGTAGCCTTTAGTAGGCTTTAGTAGGCTTTAGATGGCTTTAGTAGCCTTTAATAGCCTTTAGTAGCCTTTAGTAGGCTTTAGTAGGCTTTAGATGGCTTTAGTAGCCTTTAATAGCCTTTAGTAGCCTTTAGTAGGCTTTAGTAGGCTTTAGATGGCTTTAGTAGCCTTTAATAGCCTTTAGTAGCCTTTAGTAGGCTTTAGTAGCCTTTAGTAGGCTTTAGTAGCCTTTAGTAGCCTTTAGTAGTCTTTAGTAGCCTTTAGTAGCCTTTTGTAGCCTTTAGTAGCCTTTAGTAGGCTTTAGTAGCCTTTAGTAGGCTTTAGTAGCCTTTAGTAGCCTTTAGTAGCATTTAGTAGCCTTTAATAGCATTTAGTAGCCTTTAGTAGCCTTTAGTAGCCTTTAGGAGCCTTTAGTAGTCTTTAGTAGCCTTTAGTAGGCTTTAGTAGCCTTTAGTAGCCTTTAGTAGCATTTAGTAGCCTTTAATAGCATTTAGTAGCCTTTAGTAGCCTTTAGGAGCCTTTAATAGCCTTTAGTAGCCTTTTGTAGCCTTTAGTAGCATTTAGTAGCCTTTAGTAGCATTTAGTTGCCTTTAGTAGCCTTTAGTAGCCTTTAGTAGCCTTTTGTAGCCTTTAGTAGGCTTTAGTAGCCTTTAGTAGCCTTTTGTAGCCTTTAGTAGCCTTTAGTAGCCTTTAGTAGCCTTTAATAGCTTTTGGTAGCCTTTAGTAGCCTGATTCTATTGGACATATTATTCAAGGTCTCAGACTCTCTTCCCCATATATCTAATCTCTCCTTTACTTAGAATATTACAAGTCTAGAAAATCTCTCTCTCTCTCTCTCTCTCTCTCTCTCTCTCTCTCTCTCTCTCTCTCTCTCTCTCTCTCTCTCTCTCTCTCTCTCTCTCTCTCTCTCTCTCTCTCTCTCCTCATCCCTCCCCCTTCTCCGTCTATCTGGTCTGGAAAAAAACCTCTGATCTGGCTATCATCGGCAATCCTGTTAGAGCTTTAACTGTGAAATCTATAAATCCTGAGAGAAGGTTACGGCCCCAGGCCATTTCAGGATCCAATCTGCTGAGAGAGAGAGAGAGAGAGAGAGAGAGAGAGAGAGAGAGAGAGAGAGAGAAGGAGGGAATTATGGAGGGATGAAGAGGACTGACTATGTCACCGGTGGCTCTTATTTAATATATTGGTTTCTGAGGGAGACTAGGAGCGATTGAGTCAGTTGAGCCTCCCCCTCACTCCCCATCTCTCTCTGCCCCCCACCCCCTTTCTCTCTCGGTCTCTCTATCCCCCTCTCTCCCTCTCCTCCCCCTCTCTCTCTGTTTCTTCCCCCTCTCTCTCCCACCCACTCTCTCTCGCTCTCTCTCTCTCCCCCTTTCTCTCTCTCTCTCCTCCCCCTCTCTCCCACCCACTCTCTCTCGCTCTCTCTCTCCTCCTCTCTCTCTCTCTCCCTCCCTCTACTCCCCCTCTCTCTCTGTTCCCCACTCTCTCTCTCCTCTCTCCACTCTCCCGTAGACATATCTTTCCAGAGCTAGTTAAACACAGGCACAATGAGGACCAAGAGACCTTGTCCAGTGTTGGTGCTGTTATGATATTATGACGAGGATTATAGAGTCCAGTAGAGTTTAGAGTGTGATACTATGGAGTTTCCTTGTGAATGTTAATGCTCTTCCGAAGCCTTCGTCAGAATGACAATGAACAAACAAACGCACAGCAAACAAACTTCATACAATTAATAGAGATGTGAATCAGATGCTGTGTTTCTATGCTGTGTCAGACAGTGTGTATGTAAACTGTTTAGGGCCAACCCCATTCTGTTGACTGGTCCCTTGTTTGGTTGATAGGCTGGCTGTTGGTCGACCAAGATTTTCTTTAGTGGAGCAGTAGCAAAAAAAATAAAATTTTTGTTCATGGTGTACAATACTTTAATTAATGCCTGTCTGAGTGGACTGATCCATTGTGGAGGACTGTCTGAGTGGACTGATCCATTGTGGAGGCCGTGGGGATGGCCCAGTCCATCACTCTAAGACATGTGCTACTAAAATTGTATATGTTTATATTACATATGGTGCAACACTAATAAAAATAATATTATTTTATAACAAATGTGCTTTCTTCCACGTTGGATAGCAGTCGCTGTCTGCGGTTCTGAAACATCAGTGCGCTGTTGAATTGGCGCCTTTTCCTAGACCGTGTTGTTATGTGCTTAATAGCAATGTTACACAGCATATTGGTGTTGAGGACAATGCGGCGGAGGCAGCAGCAGAGTTAGGAGATGAGAAAACAGCCCTTGCCTTAAATTGTATAAGAAAAGTGAGGAGAGAGGAAACCCCAACTTAATTAGGTCTATAATCAATAACCTAACTGTGCCTGGCTTTATAAATCATCCATATACACTACCGTTCAAAAGTTTGGGATTACATTAAATAGTATCCGCAAAACACCAGTCTTAACGTCAACAGTGAAGAGGCAACTCCGGGATGCTGGCCTTCTAGGCAGAGTTGCAAAGAAAAAGCCATATCTCAGACTGGCCAATAAAAAGAAAAGATAAAGATTTGCAAAAAGAACACAGACACTGGACAGAGGAACTTTGCCTAGAAGGCCAGCATCCCGGAGTCGCCACTTCACTGTTGACGTTGAGACTGGCGTTTTGCAGGTACTATTTAACGAAGCTGCCAGGTGAGGATTTGTGAGGCGTCTGTTTCTCAGACTAGACACTCTAATGTACTTGTCCTCTTGCTCAGTTGTGCACCGGGGCCTCCCACTTCTCTTTCTATTCTGGTTAGAGCCAGTTTGCGCTGTTCTGTGAAGGGGAGTAGGACACAGTGTTGTACGAGATCTTCAGTTTCTTGGCAATTTTTCGCATGGAATAGCCTTCATTTCTCAGAACAAGAATAGACTGACGAGTTTCAGAAGAAAGTCCTTTGTTTCTGGCCATTTTGAGCCTGTAATCGAACCCACAAATGCTGATACTCCAGATACTCAACTAGTCTAAAGAAGGCCAGCTTTATTGCTTCTTTAATCAGAACAGTTTTCAGCTGTGCTAAAATAATTGCAAAAGGGTTTTCTAATGATCAATTAGCCTTTTAAAATGATAAACTTGGATTAGCTAACACAACGCCCCATTGGAACACATGAGTGATAGTTGCTGATAATGGGCCTCTGTACGCCTATGTAGATATTGTCACGTCCAGGCCAGAGTTTTTAGGCTGGCGTGTTTAGTTTCGTTTTTGGTGAAGGGTTTTTAGTTCTATGTGTTGTATTTCTATGTTGGGGAGATGGTTCCCAATTAGAGGCAGCTGAGTGTCGTTACCTCTAATTGGGAACTATATATATGTTTGTAGTTTTCAGAGGGGTTTTGTGGGTTATTGTTTTGTTCATAGCGTCATTGTGTTTCATGTTATGTTCATTGTTGCGATCTTCGTTCGTTTTGTTATTTTTCCCAGTTACGTTTCATTTAATAAAAGATGTATACTGGATGCCTCGCTGCGCCTTGGTCTGTCCCTTCTGAAGATCGTGACAGAATAACCCACCATAAAAAGACCAAGCAGCGAGAGAACCGGGAGTTCTGGACTTGGGAGGAGGAATTAGAGGAAGATGGACCCTGGGCCCAGCCTGGAGAGTATCGCCGTCCAAGAGAGGAGCTGGAAGCAGCGAAAGCGGAGCGGCGATATTACGAGGCTTTATATGGAGCATGGAATCCGGAGAGAGAAAAGTTTGTTGGAACTCGCCTGGCTAGGAAGCCCGAAAGGCAGCCCCAAAAAAACCTTTGGGGGGGGGCACACGAGGAGTTTGGCCGGTTCAGGATGGACTCCTGAGCCAACTCCTCGTGCTCTCTGGAGGGAGCGTTGGAGGGAGCGTCGCACTGGAAAGACGCAGTGCTATGCAGTTTTGCACACGGTGTCTCCAGTGCGCATTCATAGGCCGGTGCGCGAGATTCCAGCTCCACTCATCTGTCAGGGGAGGGTGAGTGTGCAGCCTGGAGGAGTGGTGCCGGTTCTGCACGCTAGGTCTCCAGTACACCTTCTGGGACCGAGATATCCTGCACCTGTTCTGCGTGTGGGGTCTCCGGTTCGCATCCACAGCCCAGTGCGTGACATTCCAGCTCCCATCATCCGTGAGGCAAGGGTGAGTGAACAGCCGGGGAGAGAAGTACCGGCTCCACGCACAAGGTCTCCTGTACTCTTAGATAGCCCAGTACGTCCAGTCCCTGCTCCGCGCACCAAGTCCCCTGTGCGCTTAGAGAGTCCAGCACGTCCTGTTCCGGCTCCGCGCACCAGGCCCCCTGTGCGCTTAGAGAGTCCAGCACGTCCTGTTCGGCTCCGGCGCACCAGGCCTGTGCGCTAGAGAGTCCAGCACGTCCTGTTCCGGCTCCGCACACCAGGCCCCCTGTGCGCTTAGAGAATCCAGCACATCCTGTCCCTGTTCCACGCACCAGGATCCCTGTGCGCGCCGTGGACCCAGCACGTCCTGTCCCTGCTCCACGCTCCAGGATCCCTGTGCCCGTCGTGGACTCAGCACGTCCTGTCCCTGTTCCACGCTCCAGGATCCCTGTGCCCGTCGTGGACTCAGCACGTCCTGTCCCTGCTCCACGCTCCAGGATCCCTGTGCCCGTCGTGGACTCAGCACGCCCTGTCCCTGTTCCACGCTCCAGGATCCCTGTGCCCGTCGTGGACTCAGCACGTCCTGTCCCTGCTCCACGCTTCAGGATCCCTGTGCCCGTCGTGGACTCAGCACGTCCTGTCCCTGTTCCACGCTCCAGGATCCCTGTGCCCGTCGTGGACTCAGCACGTCCTGTCCCTGTTCCACCGTCCAGGATCCCTGTGCGCGCCGTGAACCCAGCACGGCCCGTTCCTGCTCCCCGCACCAGAGTCCCAGTGCGCATCATGAGTCCAGTACGGCCCATTCCTGCTCCCCGCACCAGAGTCCCAGTGCCCGTCATGAGTCCAGTACGGTCCGTTCCTGCTCCCCGCACCAGAGTCCCAGTGCGCGTCGACAGTCCGGAACCTCCAGAGAAGGTTCCCAGTCCGGAACCTCCAGAGAAGGTCCCCAGTCCGGAACCTCCAGAGAAGGTCCCCAGTCCGGAACCTCCAGAGAAGGTCCCCAGTCCGTGGCCCGCAACAATGAGCCCAGTATGGCCGGTTCCTGCTCCTCGCACCAGAGTCCCAGTGCTCGTCAGGAGCCCATCACGGCCGGTTCCTGCTCCTCGCACCAGAGTCCCAGTGCTCGTCAGGAGCCCATCACGGCCGGTTCCTGCTCCTCGCACCAGAGTCCCAGTGCTTGTCGTGAGCCCATCACGGCCGGTTCCTGCTCCTCGCACCAGAGTTCCGGCTAATAGCCCAGGGCCTCCGGTGCGTGACATCAAGCCAGCACGGCCGGCACCAGAGCCGCCACCTGGAAGGAAAAGACCCACCCGAAGACCCCCCCATGGACTTTTGGCGCGGTCGGAGTCCGCGCCTTTGGGGGGGTACTGTCACATCCAGGCCAGAGTTTTTAGGCTGGCGTGTTTAGTTTCGTTTTTGGTGAAGGGTTTTTAGTTCTAGGTGTTGTATTTCTATGTTGGGGAGATGTGGGCTATTGTTTTGTTCATAGCGTCATTGTGTTTCATGTTATGTTCATTGTTGCGATCTTCGTTCATTTTGTTATTTTTCCCAGTTACGTTTCATTTAGTAAAAGATGTATACTGGATGCCTCGCTGCGCCTTGGTCTGTCCCTTCTGAAGATCATGACAGATATTCCATAACAAATCTGCCCTTTCCAGCTACAATAGTGATTTACAACATTAACAATGTCTACACTGTATTTCTGATAAATTTGATATTATTTTAATGCTTTTCTTTCGAAAACAAAGACATTTCTAAGTGACCCCAAACTTCTGAACGGTAGTTCAAATAAGACAGATCCTGCTTCTGTTGCCTGTTTGAGTGTTTGTTTAATAACCTACTGATTCCGTGAGCACCAAGCCTCACTCAACGACAACATGTCAGATAAACAATTTCAGAAATTCGGCTGTTTTTAATCTTTGCTATGTTGTAATAAAAGCTTTATACTTCTTTTTTTCCAGTCTCTCTGGTTTTACTTGTAATTTATTTAGTGTTGTCTGAAAAATTATATTTATAATAATAACCTTTCATTTTCTTGATCTCCTTCTTATTGTTATAATTACTATTGTTATTATGATCATCATTATAATAAGTAAATGTCGTTATCATTAGTAGAATTAGTATAGCAGCCTTGTATAACCACCATCAAGCGGTAGGCCAAACAGCACATCCTGTTTAATCTTAATACGGTGACTTACTTAGGCCTATATTTCAATACTTCTATAGGCTACTTGTATCAATCAATCAATCAATCATTCGTTCGTTTATGTCATCACAAAATGCAACCATGTTTTTCAGTTTTAAAATAAAATAACAAAGCGACCCTTGGAATAATTAGCTGTTAAACAATAAATAAACAGTTCCGTGTCAGCAATTGCATTCACGAATACATGCAACTGTTTTAAGTCTTTGCTGTTATAACAGACTCTCTGGTGCACTTATAACGTACTTAGTATTGTTTACATTGTTCCAAATGTTCAGCGCTCGCTCCTTACCTTTTTGATCTCCAGTATTTCCCACAACTAGTCAAATTTATTCCACACATCTGACTTCCCCTTTACCTCCTGAGCAACCAGCAAACATTCCCCGGTTTTGAGTTTATTTGTCACGTCATCTGCATCCATTTTGCTGTTACATCTGTTACAGTGTCCTGAGCTTGTTGTAACCGATTTATTAATGTCATTATGATAGGCTATAGGTCAGGTCCTATTGGTCACGTGCATGAGATGCATGTGTCACGTAAAGACAGCAAGGGTTGAGGGAACAGGGAATGTTTTTCCTATACAAATGAGGGATTTCGGTAACAGAACTTTTCAGTCAGAAATGGCTGTAATTGGAAATATATCTGAAAAAATACATGTTTTCAAATTCGAAAGAACAGACTCTTGGTCGAACCAAGAATTGTTTTAGTCGAGAACAACCCTAAAACTGTTACTGTGTCACACTGCCCTCTGTTCCTGCATGGCGTGACATGACTGTATGTGTCATTGCACTCAGGACATATTGCAACATCTGTCGCCTCATACAGCAGATTGCCCGTAACATGTTCCTGTCTTTCTCTCCCTTTTGTAGAAGTATATTTACTATACATTCACTATATGTGATGCTACCTTATAGCGTGTGTCAGTGTGATCAATGTTTTTCCCTGACTAAGGCTCTTTGCTGAAGCATTGGGTTTATGTACTGGTTACTAATGTTTGAAATGTAAATATAAATAAACACTCAAGGATAGGCTGTACACTGTTTGGCATTATATCCTGACAAACAAATGCTTCTATAGAGCAAAGCTTTTTCCTTAGTTGACAATGTCCTACCTGCCTTCCAAGCTCCAACAATGTTTTAATGTATCTTACACACACTCTATATTATTAACCATGTTAATATACATGCAAGGGTAATCTGCTCATGTTAGCTAACAAAACTAATACATGGCTGTAGACAGACTGGCACATTGTGTGGTGTGGTGTCCATGTTAATGACCATGTTAATGACCATGTTAATGTCCATGTTAATGACCATGTTAATATCCATGTTAATGGCCATGTTAATGTCCATGTTAATGTCCATGTTAATGACCATGTTAATGACCATGTTAATATCCATGTTAATGACCATGTTAATGACCATGTTAATGACCATGTTAATATCCATGTTAATATCCATGTTAATGTCCATGTTAATGACCATGTTAATATCCATGTTTAATGACCATGTTAATGTCCATGTTAATGACCATGTTAATGACCATGTTAATATCCATGTTAATATCCATGTTAATGTCCATGTTAATGACCATGTTAATGTCCATGTTAATGTCCATGTTAATGACCATGTTAATGACCATGTTAATATGTTAATACAAGCATCTTATATGGGTTAAAAGATTAAATTCTTGTTAATCTAACTGCATTGTCCGATTTACAATAGGCTTTACAGCGAAAGCATGCCATGCAATTGTTTGAGTACGGCGCCTCACATCAAAATATTTTTCAATTAGCACAGGTTTCATAAATTCACAAATAGCGATTAAATATTCACTTTCCTTTTGAAAATCTTCCTCTGATTTGCAATCCAAAGGGTCCCAGCTACAACATTTGTTAGATATAAAATCCTTCTTTATATCCCAAAAGATCTGTTTAGTTGGCGCCATCGATTTGAGTAATCCACTCGTTCAAAATGCAGAGAAAGGAATCCAAAAAGCTACCGCTAAACTTTGTTAAAACAAGTCAAACTACGTTTCTATTTAATCCTCAGGTACCATAAAATGTAACTGAACTATAATATTTCATACGGAAAGAAGTATGTTCAATAGAAAAGCAAAATTAGCAGGTGTGCGTCCTCTTCCAACTCTGACTCCCAGTACTAAAATTCAAAATTCTTCCTTGTTTGGGAAGAAACAAGTCCGAAACCTAAACAAAGACTGTTGTCATCTAGTGGAAGCCATAGGAATTGCATTCTGGGAGCTGGATTTGGATATGACCCTATACGTTCCATTGGAAGAGCATGGGCTCTCAAAAAATGTAATTTCTGGTTGGTTTTTCTTTGGATTTTATCCTACCAAATCTGTGTTATAGCCTCATACATTTTTTTAACATTGCTACAAACTTCAAAGTGTTTTCTATCCAATGGTATCAATTATATGCATATCCTGGCTTCTGGGCCTAAGTAACAGGCCGTTTACTTTGGGCACGTTAGTCAGGCGGAAATTCCAAAAAAAAGGATCCTAGCCCTAACAAGTTAATGTCCATAGTCACATCGTCATGTCACTGACTGTGTGTGGTGTGGTGTCCACGTTAATGACCATGTTAATGTCCATAGTCTTATTGTCATGTCACTGTGTGGTGTGGTGTCCATGTTAATGACCATGTTAATGTCCATAGTCTCATTGTCAAATAAAATTAAATGTTATTGGTCACATACACATTTCTGGCAGATGTTATTGCGGGTGTAGTGAAATGCTTGTGTTCCTAGCTCCAACAGTGCAGTAATATCTAACAATTCACAACAATACACACACAAATCTAAAAGTAAAAGAATGGAATTAAGAAACATATCAATATTAGGACGAGCAATGTCGGAGTGGCATTGACTAAAATACAGTCTGATGTCCTTGAGAGCTGTTTTTCAGTCTCTCGGTCCCAGGTTTGATGCACCTGTACTGACCTCGCCTTCTGGTTGATAGCGGGGTGAACAGGCCATGGCTCGGGTGGTTGATGTCTTTGATTATCTTTTTGGCCTTCCTGTGACATCGGGTGCCGTAGGTGTCCTGGAGGGCAGGCAGTGTGCCCTCTGTGATGCATTGGTGCAGACCGCACCACCCTCTGGAGAGCCCTGCGGTTGCGGGCGGTGCAGTTGCCGTACAAGGCGGTGATACAGCCCTTCAGGATGCTCTCAATTGTGCACCTGTAATAGTTTCTGAGGGTCTTGGGGGCCAAGCAGAATTTCTTCAGCCTCCTGAGGAGGCGCTATAGCACCTTGTTGTGTCGTCTGCAAACTTGATGATTGAGTTGGAGGTGTGCGTGGCCACGCAGTCATGGGGTGAACAGGGAGTACAGGAGGGGACTGAGCACGCACCCCTGTGGGGCCCCTGTGTTGAGGATCAGCGAAGTTGAGGTATTGTTTCCTACCTTCACCACCTGGGGGGGTGCGGCCTTTTAGGAACTGGACTTGGTATTTTACCAAATAGGGCTATCTTCTGTATACCAACCCTACCTTGCCACAACTGATTGGCTCAAACGCATTAAGGCAAGAAATTCCACAAATAAACTTTTAACAAGGCACACTTGTTAATTGAAATGCATTCCAGGTGACTACCTCATGAAGATGGTTGAGAGAATGCCAAGAGTGTGCAAAGCTGTCATCAATGCAAAGGGTGGCTACTTTGAGTAATCTAAAATCTCAAATATATTTTGATTTGCTTGACACTTTGGTTACTACATGATTCCATATGTGCTATTTCATAGTTTTGATGTCTTCAATGTTATTCTACAATGTACAAAATAGAAGAATAAAGAAAAACCCTTGAATGAGTAGGTGTTCTAAAACTTTTGACTGGTGATTGCTATGTGGGTAGTGTGTAGGGCTTAATGATTGCTATGTGGGTAGTGTGTAGGGCTTAATAATTGCTATGCGGGTAGTGTGTAGATGGTGAGAATGCTAAGAATTAGGTAGAATTGGGCTCTGGAGTGGACATTGGACTCTGGAGTGGACATTAGGCTCTGGAATGGACTAAGTAGAGTGGACAGTGTGTATTGAATGGAAGGAACAGGATTGGGGAAATTATGGTAGAGTGAGAGGAGAAGGAGAGGAGGAGGAGGAGGAGGAGGAGGAGGAGGACTAGGAGAGGAGAGGAGGATGAGAGGAGGAGGAGGAGGAGGAGGACTAGGAGAGGAGAGGAGGATGAGAGGAGGAGGAGGAGGAGGAGGACTAGGAGAGGAGAGGAGGATGAGAGGAGGAGGAGGAGGAGGAGGAGGAGGACTAAGAGAGGAGGAGAGGAGGAGGAGTAGAGGAGAAGGAGGACTAGGAGAGGAAGAGAGGAGGAGGAGGAGGATAGGCTGAGTAGGAGAGGAGGAGTCGGAGAGGGGGTGGAGGATGAAGAGGAGAGTCAGAATAGGAGAGGATGAGGATGAGTATGAGGAGGAGGAGTCTACAGCATGGACATTCAGCTGTAGCTGTCAGTAAGGGCTGTGGCATGGAATTGAAGAGAGAGACTGTGTGTGTGTGTGTGTGTGTGTGTGTGTGTGTGTGTGTGTGTGTGTGTGTGTGTGTGTGTGTGCGTGCGTGTGTGCATGCGTTTCCAAGACGACAGGCGTTCTGCCATGTCTGTCACACACACTTTACACACACACTCATCTCTGTGCCATGCCGACGTCAACATGCCATACTTCATCATATCTGGGGAAAAAGAGCAGTGGTTTACTGTTATCAGTACCATGTGCTTTCAGAAAGTATTCACACCCCTTGACTTATTCCACCTGTTGTTGTGTTACAGCCTGAATTCAAAGTGGATAAAACACCCATCTACACACAATAACCCATAATGACAAAGTTAAAAAAATATTATCATTACAGCTTGATTGGAGTCCACCTGTGGCCAATTCAATTGTTTGGACATGATTTAGAAAGAAACCCACCTGTCTATATAAGGTCCCACAGTTGACAGTGCATGTCAGAACAGAAACTAAACCATGAAGTCCAAGGAACTGTCCGTAGATCTCAGAGATAGAATTATAATGAGGAATATACACTACATGACCAAAAGTATGTGGACAACTACTCGAACATCTCATTACAGAATCATGGGCACTAATATGGAGTTGGTCCCCCTATTGTTGCTACAACAGCTTCCACTCTTCTGGGAAGTCTTTCCACTAGATGTTGGAACATTGCTGCGGGACTTCAATTCACTCACAAGAGCATTAGTGAGGTCGGGCACTGATGTTGGGCGATTACACCTGGCTCGGAGTCGACGTTCCAATTCATCCCAAAGGTGTTCGATGGGGTTGAGGTCAGGGCTCCGTGTAGGCCAGTCAAGTTCTTCCACACCGATCTTGACAAACCATTTCTGTATGGACCTCGCTTTGTGCATGGGGGCATTGTCATGCTGAAACAAGAGAGGGCCTTCCCCAAACTGTTGCCACAAAGTTGGAAGCATAGAATTGTCTAGAATGTAATTGTATGCTGTAGCGTTAAGATTTCCCTTCACTGGAACTAAGCGTCCTAGCCCGAATTATTCCTCATCCACCAAACCTTACAGTTGGCACTATGCATGCGGCGGGTAGCGTTCTCTTGGCATCCACTAAACTCAGATTTGTCCATCGGACTGCCAGATGGTGAAGTGTGATTCATCACTCCAGAGAACTCGTTTCCACTGCTCCAGAGTCTTATGGTGGTGAGCTTTACACCACTCCAGCCGACGCTTGGCATTGCGCATGGTGATCTTAGGCTTGTGTGCGGCTGCTCTGCCATGGAAACCCATTTCATGAAGCTCCCGACTAACAGTTCTTGTGCTGACGTTGCTTCCAGAGGCAGTTTGGAACTCAGTAGTGAGTGTTGCAACCGAGGACAGACGATTCTTACGCGCTTCAGCATTCTGTGAGCTTGTGTGGTCTTCCACATGCGGCTTAGCCGCTGTTGCTCGTAGAGGTTTCCACTTCACAATAACAGCACTTACAGTTGACTGGGGCAGCTCTAGAAGGGCAGAAAGTTGATCAACTGACTTGTTGGAAAGGTGGCATCTTTTGACGGTGCACCATTGAAAGTCACTGAGCTCTTCAGTGAGGCCATTCTGCTGCCAATATTTGTCTATGGAGATTGCATGGCTGTGTGCTCTATTTTATACACCTGTGAGCAACGGTTGTGGCTGAAATAGCCGAATCCACTAATTTGAAGAGGTGTTCACATACTTTTGTATATATAGTGTATCTGAGGAAGGGTATAAAATCATTTCTAGAGTGTTGAACATTTCCAAGAGCACAGTGGTCTTCATAATTGGGAAATGCAAAAAATATGGAACTACCCAGACTCTGCCTAGAGCTGGCCGTCCGACCAAACTGAGCAACCGGGCAAGAATGACCTTGGTCAGGGAGGAGACCAAGAACCCAATGTCCACTGTGACAGAACTCTCTTCCTTGGCTGAGATGGGAGAATCTGCCAGAAGGACAACAGTCTCTACAGCACTTCACAAATCTGGGCATTGTGGGAAAGTGGCCAGACGGAATCCACTCCTGAGAAAAAGGCACATGGCAGCACGCCTGGAGTTTGCAAAAAGTCATGTGAAAGACTCTGAGAGCATAAGGCAGAAGATTCTGTGGTCTGATGAGCCAAAATGTTCACTCTTTTACGCCTGAATGCAAAACGCTATGTCTGGAGAAAACCAGGTACAGCTCATCACCCATCTAACACCATCCCTACCGTAAAGCATGGTGATGGCAGCATCAAGTTATGGGGATGCTTTTCAGCGGTATGGACTGGAAGACTGATAAAAATAGAGGGAACAATGAATGGAGCCAAATACAGGCAAATCCTTGATGAGAACCTGCTTCAGAGGGCAAACAACCTTAAGACTGGGGCAAAGATTTACGTTCCAACAGGACAATGACCTCAAGCATACAGCCAAAGCAACGCTGGAATGGTTTCAAAACAAGAATGTGAAAGTCTACGAGCGGCCTCGCCAAAGCCCAGACTTGAATCCCATTGAAAATCTGTGGAAAGACTTGAAGATTTCTGTTCACCACCGCTCCAGATGTGCAAAGCTGATACAGACATACCCAAGATGACTCACAGCTGTAATCACCGGCCAAAGGTGCTTCTACAAATTATTTAGTCAGGGGTGTAAATGCTTTTGTAAATGATATAAGGGCATAAGGCGAGACCCAGATGCAGACACGGGAGGCAGATGGTTTGAGTCTTTGATATTTATTACATCCAAAAGGGGTAGGCAAGAGAATGGTCATGGACAGGCAAAAGGTCAAAACCAGTTCAGAGTCCAGGAGGTACAGAGCGGCAAGCAGGCTCGAGGTCAGGGCAGGCAGAATGGTCAGGCAGGCGGGTACAGAGTCCAGAAAACAGGCAAGGGTCAAAACCGGGAAGACTAGCAAAAGAGAATAGAAAAGGCAGGAGCACGGGAAAAACACGCTGGTTGACTTGGAACATACAAGACGAACTGGCACAGAGAGACAGGAAACACAGGGATAAATACACTGGGGATAACAAGCGACACCTGGAGGGGGATGGAGACAAAAACAAGGACAGGTGAAACTGATCAGCGTGTGACAAATGAGATATTTCTGTATTTCATTTTCAATACATTTGCAAACTTTCCTAAAAACATGTTTTTAACTTTGTCATTATGGGGTGTAGATGGTGGAGAGAGAAAAAATAAATGTAATCCATTTTGAATTCAGGCTGTAACTTTAACATAATGTTGAATAAGTCAAAGGGGTTTGAATACTTTCTGATGGTAATGTAGTTCAGCTATGCGGCAGGTAGCCTAGTGGTTAGAGCATTGGACCAGTAATTGAAAAGTTGCAAGATCGAATCCCCAGACTTGACAAGGTAAAAATCTGTCGTTCTGCCCCTGAACAAGGCCCTTTAACCCACTGTTCCCCGGTAGGCCGTCACTGTAAATAAGAATTTGTTCTTAACTGACTTGCCCTGGTTAAATAAAAGGTTAAATAACAAAATAAAGGCCCAGTAAGGAAATAATAGAGTGCTGAGAAAATAGCTTACTTTTTAGAAATGCACATATTTTATAACAGAAAATAATCCTGTGTCATCCAAAAGCCCCCTCCCCCATGATCTAACACTAAAAATAGTGTCCTAGTTTTGTAGCACGACCCAGTCTTGAGCAGGGGACATATTTGAGTGTGACACATTTGTGTTTGATGTGTTCCATCATCACGGGGACTGTTCTTCTCCTGGGCATGTTCTGTTTTTAACTGTCTGTCCATCCAGACCTATCCCCCTCCGGAGAGAGAGAGAGAGAGAGAGAGAGAGAGAGAGAGAGAGAGAGAGAGAGAGAGAGAGAGAGACTGGACGGGCCCTGTCCTATCCAATTACTGTAACCCAGGGGTGGGCAGTGGGAAGGAGAGAAAGACAGAAGGAGGGATGAGGAATGAAAGTGGAATAGAACAATGACCCATAGAGTCATGTCTAGTCTAAGACATCCTCCCCACCCTAACTATGCCACGCCACGTACCCTACACACAGTGCATTCCACTCAGTGTTTTTGATTCAGAAAGATGACGCCATGAGACGTTTTTCTGTCTCTTTGACTCTCACCTAGCTACCGTTGCTGTTGAGGTCTGTAAGTGGGAAGTCGGCATGTTATGACGATGTCATCTTTCTGAGTGAAGGATATAGCCTTTTAATGTAACTGTTATACACTGCTCTCAGAACAGCCTCAATTCGTCGGGTCATGGACTCTACAAGGTGTCCAAAAGCGTTCCACAGGGATGGTGACTCCAATGCTTCCCACAGTTGTGTCAATTTGGCTGGATGTCCTTTGTGTGGTGGTGGACCATTCTTCATACACACAGGGAACTTGATGCACAGTGTGAAAACCCCAGCAGCATTGCAGTTCTTGACACAAACCGGTGCGCCTGGTACCTACTACCATACCCCGTTCAAAGGCACTTCATTATTTTGTCCTGCCCATTCACCCTCTGAATGGCACACATACACAATGCATGTCTCAAGGCTTAAAATTCCTTCTTTAGCATGTCTCCTCCCCTTCATCTACACTGATTTAAGTGGATTTAGCAAGTGACATCAATAAGAGATCATAGCTTTCACCTGGTCAGTCAATGTCATGGAAAGAGCAGGGTTCTTAATGTTTTGTCCAGTGTATATTCATGCTTTCTCGGGTCAATGTTGCAACCATATGGTGTAATGTATTGAATGTATGTATGTATGTATGATACTAATCAATGTGTTCTCACTGTAATCTTGTTTTCAGACACAGAAGCGGAGAGGAACGCACTGAAAGAGCATGTCTACCCCAAACTACGGGACTTCTGCAGAGAGAATTATGGGATTGAGTTCCAGGTAATATAAAATGTTCTATTTTTTTTCTCTTTGGCTGTCTTGCAGTGTAAGAAATATGTTTTTAAACGTATCCGCAGTGATGCTCAGGTTAACTCATAACCTGCAATCCCCTGTGGTTATATCTGCAGAGCGGCGAGTTTAGGTTCATGAAATATTGTGTGGATGAAGGGGGGTTAGTTTCGGTTCGGGTTGAATAAAAAAAATACATAAAAAAGAAAATCATAAATGTATCATTCTTGTGCACTTTATATCTATAGGCTACATTGAGGTTTTTCTTTAATTGTTTTTAGGCTATCTGGCATGAAGCTTTAGGGCCTGCCTTGACGCGCGCCAAACAGCCTACACATCAATTGCGAAAATGCTTTAGGGAACGAGCAGAAAAAGTTATCATTGATCCACTGAGGCAATGTTAGAGTTTAATCCAATAGGAGAAAAGCTGTGGAATGGAGAGTTGAAAACAAAGAGAAGGGAGGGTCAGAACTGTAATGTTTGGGAAAGATTTTTAAGTGGTTAAAGAGGATGATGGGCAGTGCCTATTTTATGTGGGATGATTGTGAGGCGCTATACAAATTCCACAGTCCAGATGGGGACTTCAAATAGGCCTATGGCACCTCAAGGGAACTGTAGCCTACTGTTCAGATGGGTTAAATGGAAAGTGAAATCTGGACACTGACTGTAGGTCTATAACCTCTCACAGAGTCCTTATTAACTCCTGCGGAATTAAGCATTTCTTGCAGTGAAATGATACATGATATGTACATTTTGACTCAGGAACAGGAGTGGAGAAATAGGATTTCTTCCTTTCAGCATCTTGAGAGCATGTGAATACGCAGTTAGGGACCGTCTGTAAAGGTGTTGTCTTTATCAGCATCATAAAATCATATAGTATTTCAAAGAAATCTCAAAACCTGTTTTTGCTTTGTCATTATGGGGTATTGTGTGTAGATATATGAGGAAAAGCATTTATTTAATCCATTTTAGAATAAGGCTGTCGCTTATTAACAAAATGTGGAAAAAGGTCAAGGGGTCTGAATACTTTCCGACTGCACTGTAGTATTTCAACCACATAAAATATGCGTCTGGGCCGAACTGAAATCTTATCAGAAACATGTTGGGTTGTTTTCACAGTTTCTATTTCCTTACTGGCCAAACTAAACTGAGTCATTTGAAAATTTAGCACAGAATTATTTTATTTTTTGGTTTTTTGCATTTTCTCCCCGGTCTCTAAACGTCATTGCTCCAAGAAAGAAGCATAGATAACAAAGAAAACTTTACCGGTATCAACTACATTGAAGTATTCATTCTATCATTTATGACATTATTCTGGTGAGCAAGGGTTTATTTAGTCTTCTAGGGCAACATATAATGACAGAAGAGAAGCTGCTTGTGTCTAAGGGTGTAAACAATATTTATAATAAGGGTTACGTGGAGGACATCGGACCTCTCTGAAATGAAAATGGAAGGCCCTCCTTTCAGCAGAATATATTTTACCGTAACCCACCCTGAACATTTAAAAAATAATGTTTTTGCCTCCCGTATACCCAAAATAATACTGTTACTTCTTGGACAGACCAGAGCCTTAGATATACAATTTTAGAAACTGTTCTTCGACCTGTAAGCATTACATGGCAACGTAGGAATTTTGATACGGCACAAGGTTGTGGTTTTGCAGACCACCGTGGACAAGACTAGGGGTGGACAGATCTCCTTTATAATCAAAGCATTGTGTTAATCTATCACTGTATTTACAGGTCCGAATAGAAATAGCCTTTAATAAACATTTCATCCAATTTTACATAATTATACATATTATCAGAATATTTTTTAATTCCACACAAATTACTGGAATTACAGGCTAAGAATGGACAGAGAGATAGGCCTATGTGTTCATCTTATCAAATTGTTTCAATACCAAATCAGTGTGTCTTGTTTCCAAAGAAACTGTCCCAGTTTGCAAATAATTCAATCTGAGAAGTCATTAGGAATCTGAGCATGGTACTTTTAAAAGTTAGGTCTACCTTTCTCCTCCAGACAGAGTAGGCCTACCATTCCACCCCAGACAGAGTAGGCCTACCTTTCCACCCCAGACAGAGTAGGACCTACCTTTCCACCCCAGACAGAGTAGGACCTACCTTTCCATCCCAGACAGAGTAGGACCTACCTTTCCACCCCAGACAGAGTAGGACCTACCTTTCCACCCCAGACAGAGTAGGACCTACCTTTCCACCCCAGACAGAGTAGGACCTACCTTTCCACCCCAGACAGAGTAGGACCTACCTTTCCACCCCAGACAGAGTAGGACCTACCTTTCCACCCCAGACAGAGTAGGACCTACCTTTCCATCCCAGACAGAGTAGGACCTACCTTTCCACCCCAGACAGAGTAGGCCTACCTTTCCACCCCAGACAGAGTAGGACCTACCTTTCCATCCCAGACAGAGTAGGACCTACCTTTCCATCCCAGACAGAGCAGGCCTACCTTTCCACCCCAGACAGAGTAGGACCTACCTTTCCACCCCAGACAGAGTAGGACCTACCTTTCCACCCCAGACAGAGTAGGCCTACCTTTCCACCCCAGACAGAGTAGGACCTACCTTTCCACCCCAGACAGAGTAGGACCTACCTTTCCAACTCAGACAGAGTAGGGCCTACCTTTCCACCCCAGACCATGTTGTACATTTCGATCCATCCCTAATTATAGACTAAGTTGACTATCAAATAGCCTACCAAAATGCCTGAAATTATAAGCAGATACAGATCCAATTTAGGCAACAACAAAAATATCGTTCCGCCTTCTCTGACTGTATCCTACAGCGCGTGTTCCACATTAGCGGGTTAGGGTTGGGAGCAGCCCTCAGATTGTCACTTTATCACATCTAGTCAGGTGGTTGCGGATGGGTTATTAGCAATTGCTGGTGAACAAACAGCTGACCCGCACACCACTAATATCCCCTCAAACCAGGCTTTCAATATTGATTGAAAAGAGGTATAATATTATTTAAATCACTGTCTTGTTTGTCCCAATCATGAAAGCAGACACAAACTCAGCAACATGCCTTGAAGGGTCTCACGAGCGAGCTGCACACAGGGGCCCTGTCTCTTTAAGGCAGACAGAAGGGCAGTAGAGATAAGGAAGGCTGGTGAATGCTGCAGGATATCTCTCTTTGATAAGACTGTGTGTGTCTGTGTGTGTGTGTGTGTGTGTGTGTGTCTTTCCTTTGTTGTTTCTCCCTACCATTAACGAATTAACCCAATTTTCCCCATGGCTCTCACCGATCTGGGATCATTTACATTGCAAATGGCTGGTGTGGCACTGCGCAGATTTTATCAAAATATGTTTGTTAAAAAAATCCAGGAGAGCCCCTGGAGTAAAGTCGCAGTCTGATTTTTCTGAGATTGTTCTTGGATGATTTGTCAAGCTTTTCCCTTTGATATCCGACATGTGATGCTTTGTGGGGCCGATTGACCTCGGAAATGGTTCCCGAAGCGGCACCAGCATGACTTAATGCAAATGACCTGCCGAGACTGTATGGTTTGATAGTCAACAGCTCAGCCCTTGAATGTACTAAACATTGAGTGTCCTAAAGCATTTAGGTATGTTGTTGGTGAATTACTAGGGTCGTCGTTGATTGACACCTAAGTAAATCACAGGGCCTCTTCTCAGGAAAACATTGTTCCAGTCCAGCAAGAACACATCTGATGCAGGTAGTCAAATGCATTTGCCTGACGACTCAAACTGAATTCTTCCACTGCTCTATGTTCAGACATACCTGTCTGAGACTGTCGTCGTTGAAGTCCTTTGTGGTGATGTCAGAAAATGAGAGGTGTTGTACAAAACAAAGTTATCAGCGATTGGATCATCTCAAACCAATCAGAGTATCAAAGAAAATGTCTCTGGCCCAACCCCATCGGTTTCTGGGACTAGAACGTATTTCCATTCTAGTGTTTGGTTTTCTGCTAGGCGTGATGGGAACCATGTCGTTCAAAAAGTTATACTTTTGACTCATCTGTTGATAGAACAATTCTACCAAGAGTCTGGATGATCATCCAGGTGCTTCTTGGCCAAACTGTCAACTTTTTCATCCGTCTGTGAGCTGAGGCTGAAGCACAGCTGGGTCATGCAGCAAGACAATGATCCAAAATACACAATCAAGTAAATGAAAATGGCTAAACAGCAACACATTTGACCTAGTCAAAATCCAGACCTAATCCCATTTGAGATGTTGTGGCAGGACTTGAAACCAGCAGTTCATCATTGAAAACCCACAAATGTCGCTGAGAACCACCCAGTTTATAATTCATATTTTTTTCTCTTCTTTTTTTTATTGTTGGGGCCCGTAGTATTTCACTGTTAGTCTACACCTGTTGTTTGCAAAGCATGTGATTTGATTTGATATAAAGAAATATAGATAGACCTTCTATGCAACACTCCATTTGTGATTTTACACTGATACAGTAAAATAACTATTTTATACAGCAAAATAACTGTTTGATACAGTAAAATAACTGTTTGATACAGTAAAATAACTGTTTGATACAGTAAAATAACTGTTTGATACAGTAAATAACTGTTTGCTACAGTAAAATAACTGGTTGCTACAGTAAACAATTGTTTTGATAGAAGTGCTAATATCAGTAGGCCCACAGTTACACACACACACAGAGAGAAACACACACACACTCATCAAACACACAAACACACACACAATTAAACACATCCGTCACACACATCCATCAAAACACAAACACTCCCGTCACCACAAGAGATTAATTACAATAGCAGCTCTCCCGCTACAGTTGTGGAAAATTGTTTAACGGCTGTCAGTCAAACGTCTCTAACAATACCAGCTACTGAGGAGAGAGACAGACTAGGTGAAACTCAATTTCAGATTGTTTTGACTATTTAGGTACTCTGTGATGCAGTGGCTTTTGAAGTAGAGGAAATAAACTTGTCATTTTAGCTTTGTCGAAAACCCGAGAGTGGGAATATATCTTCCACACAAGGCGACGGCATCAAATGCATTCTCAGAGCTGAGCTGTGTTTTCAGAATTATTTAAGCCTCTCAAAGTGTTTTCTAAAGAAGTTGCTAAGCTGTAGGCTTGATATGCACACCTGCTTTGTTGTTCCGAGGAGTAGTTTTAGTATAATTCTTTTAGTGCTTTCAAACACAAAACAAACACAATTCTAGGATCAAAAGCTGTAAGACAGAAAAGGTGCCGTTTTCCTTGTCTTCCTTAACATGCCCTTGTTTACCAACAGATTTTCAGTTATGCTAAATGAAATTGTGCACCTCTAAGAGACGGGTTTGGTGAAAACTTGTTAAGTAGTTAGTAGAAAGCAGAACTGAAATTGAATGTGGATAGTCACGTACTGTATATTGTACACCTCTCTCTGTCTCTCTCTCTCTCTCTCTCTCTCTCTCTCTCTCTCTCTCTCTCTCTCTCTCTCTCTCTCTCTCTCTCTCTCTCTTTCTCTCTCTCTCGCTCTCTCTCTCTTTCTCTCTCTCTCTCTCTCTCTCTCTCTCTCTCTCTCTCTCTCTCTCTCTCTCTCTCTCTCTCTGTCTCTCGCTATCGCTCTCTCTCGCTCTCTCTTTCTCTCTGTCTCTCTCTCTCTGTTTCCCTCTCCGTCCCTCTCTCCCCATCTCTCATCTCTTGGCATTGCACCAGCGTCTCCATTCACTGTCCTGGTGTCCCTTCCTGACTGCTATAACACCTCTCCTCTCCCCAGTCCTCAACTAAAACTCAAAAGGAAGAGCGGTAGAGACGGTTGCCATCGTCCAATTATACAGCCACTTAGCACCCAGACAATTCAAAACCAGCCCCAAGATGATTTTGCTTTCTACCTTCGTCATTATAATACAGTAAAACCATGTCTTTCCTGCGCTAACATCTTCATTCTGGACCTTAACATGATGAACTTCACCCATGGGTGAGCCAAAATGTCAGGGGTTTACCTTTAAATGGACCTAAGTGTCAGCGACTGGCGAATAGTTTGGATCTGTAACATTAGCGGCTGTCTGAGCCGGAATGGGTAATTGAGAGATATTTTGTGGTTTTCTGCCTCCGTCTCCCTCCAGGTGTCTTGTGGGATGTTAGAGTGTCTCCAGCTGTGATTAAATGTTTTTATTTTCACACCGAAGCGGGTTTGTTTATGATTTAGATGTAGGAGCAGATGAGTTAATTGTAGCTCACGTTGATACGAGGGTTATAATACTAAATCGCATGCTTTAGTAAAATACACCACACTATTGATGCGTTGGTAATTGTAGATCAACAGTCATTAGATATGAACTGTATTTCTGAAGGTGACATTTATTTTTCAGTGTTATTTTGCCTCAGAGGGATTCTGTTGGTTGTTTTTTTTTTTTTTCTGCCTGCTTTCATACCCTTTCCTTCCAGATATGGAGGCCTAATCCTCAATTCTAATAGTCTAACATCCTATAAAGAAAAAAAAAAATGCTTATTTTGGCACTTGACCTGCTGCGAGCAAACGCCTTTCAAGGGTAATAGCAAGCTGCTTAACTGAAGTTGCCTCTGCTTCTTATGTAAGCTGCCTCCACCCCTCCTACCACTGAGGGATGGAGAGATGGAGAGAGAGGGATGGAGAATTGACGGAATCAGGAGGGAATAAGCAGGAAATCCAGGATCCTCCAAACAGAATTTCTGGAAAAACCAGGGAATTTATTGAATGTTTCCGGAATTTTTCCAGAGACGGACATTGAGGACTAGAGACAGAGATAGAGAAGCGGGGAGGCACAGGGAGCAGGAAAAGGACAGAGAATTAAGAGCTCTGCAGAATGATTGAAACCAAAAGCCAACGTGGAACATTCTCCATCTACACTATACAAGATGATCTCTTTCACTCACCCCTTCGTCCTAATCCTCCTATCCAAACACCTCTACCAACTCTCAGAACTCCTGGAGAAAGTGTCACTATGTTGGGGTATTAAATTAGCGGTGGCCTCCCTGCGGCGGTGGGAGAACGAGATGACTAATGTTTTCATTTGAGTTTAATTACTAGGCCTCTGCCGAACCCCCCGCCTGCCGTACAATGTTCTGTTACACCTCTCTATTCTCCCATCAACACAAGGGTGTTATGAGACCGACCCCATGCCAAATAGGGAGTTGGAGTCCGTTATTGAATTGGTGTTGTATTGAGGGGTTTCATGATATTAGGTGATGCAGTTTATTACTGTACCTAATATGTCTTGATGGATTGATTTTGTCACATTTGTCGCGTTGGTTCTGCTGTTTATCGCAGTAGGCTTTGATTGTATGATTTGTCTTCATTATGTGGCTATTACACTGCAAATTTGATTATTGCGCTAAGCGAGTAAAATACTATTGAGTATAACCTTTTCATGGAATAACACAGTACACTGTTAGAAGAAAAAAAAAGGTACTCAATGTTAACGTAAAGGGGTATAAACACTTTATAGTGGTACCCTGTAAGGTACGTCCATTGCGCCATTAGTTAAAGGTAATGTATCATAATAGAACCCTTGCAGTCTGTTCCTTAAAAGAGCCAAAAGGTGCACATTTGTCTTTTTAGGGTACAACCACAGTGACTTTTATTTCTTTTAAGTTTCAAAAATACAGAGCTGCAGGAAGATGTTTTGAGTTGGGGGGGTTAAATATAAATACATTTGACCAAATTATATAATTACTCCTGTCTTTACGTAAAGAAAAATAAAATCATACTTCCTCAGAGAGCACGACTTAGCCACAGAGGATGTTTAGCTTCTTTTAACGCTGTGGGTTTGTTTCAAACCAAAAGTGTGTAGGTCTACATGCCTAGTTGGGGAGCCCGTTGTTTGGGCGGTGTGAGTGGCAATAGGCCTAGCTGGTTATTGAGATGAGGCTGTCAGTGAAAACTGTCGAAAATATGTGTGACTATAATGTGTCTTCAGTAATCATTTGAAATGTTGAGACGAGAAGAACGAGATGAGGTGGTGAAGATATTGGCTCGTCTCTCTCCAGAATAAGCTGAGCTGTCTCCCAGCAATTCTTGCGCATTCATTATTTTATTATGTTAATTGTTTGCCCTTTGATAGTTTTTCTTTATTTTAAAAAATTCCCCATTACACATGTCACCAGTAGTAAATGAACCATTAATCCCCGTCATTTGGTTACATACATTTCTGTTAATTCATGGATTAATTAGGCCTGCAGTCATTTACTGTACTAGTTACTGTGAAGTCAGAGTGGAAACGTTGTTTGCATGACCTGCTACACTTGTGAGAGACAAGTTTTGGTATTTCATACCGTCATTTACGAGTTTTGTAAATGTTTTCATTGTATTTGTTTTGAAGTGCTCCATGTGAGCAATGAAAAAAAAAGAAGTATCCATTGTGGATGATAATATTTCCTCACAGTATTTGAAAGATCTTTCCAACACTCTCCCCCTTGATAATCAGCAGGCCTCGGTGAAAAATAGCAAACTGTCATGCTCTGAGAATCCTATATATCCAGTGGAAACGTCCTAAAATACCGGAACACATTTTCATTTGCGTAAAAACAGCTGTGTCTGTCCAGAGCTCACTGGCGCAGGAAAGTCTGAGGGCCCGGAATAGGCTAGTTGATACAATGTTGCAAGTTTGCAAGCCACAGCTTAGGGCTGGACCTTCATATATACAGGCGTTGGGCTGGACCTTCATATATACAGGCGTTGGGCTGGACCTTCATATATACAGGCGTTGGACTGGACCTTCATATATACAGGCGTTGGGCTGGACCTTCATATGTACAGGCGTTGGGCTGGACCTTCATATATACAGGCGTTGGGCTGGACCTTCATATATACAGGCGTTGGGCTGGACCTTCATATATACAGGCGTTGGGCTGGACCTTCATATGTACAGGCGTTGGGCTGGACCTTCATATATACAGGCGTTGGGCTGGACCTTCATATATACAGGCATTGGGCTGGACCTTCATATATACAGGCGTTGGGCTGGACCTTCATATATACAGGCGTTGGGCTGGACCTTCATATATACAGGCGTTGGGCTGGAACTTCATATATACAGGCGTTGGGCTGGACCTTCATATGTACAGGCATTGGGCTGGACCTTCATATATTCAGGCGTTGGACTGGACCTTCATATATACAGGCGTTGGGCTGGAACTTCATATATACAGGCGTTGGGCTGGACCTTCATATGTACAGGCATTGGGCTGGACCTTCATATATACAGGCGTTGGACTGGACCTTCATATATACAGGCGTTGGGCTGGACCTTCATATATACAGGCGATGGGCTGGACCTTCATATATACAGGCGTTGGACTGGACCTTCATATATACAGGCGTTGGGCTGGACCTTCATATGTACAGGCGTTGGGCTGGACCTTCATATGTACAGGCGTTGGGCTGGACCTTCATATATACAGGCGTTGGGCTGGACCTTCATATGTACAGGCGTTGGGCTGGACCTTCATATGTACAGGCGTTGGGCTGGACCTTCATATGTACAGGCGTTGGGCTGGACCTTCATATATACAGGCGTTGGGCTGGACCTTCATATATACAGGCGTTGGGCTGGACCTTCATATATACAGGCGTTGGGCTGGACCTTCATATAAACAGGCGTTGGGCTGGACCTTCATATATACAGGCGTTGGGCTGGACCTTCATATATACAGGCGTTGGACTGGACCTTCATATATACAGGCGTTGGACTGGACCTTCATATACAGGCGTTGGGCTGGACCTTCATATATACAGGCGTTGGGCTGGACCTTCATATATACAGGCGTTGGGCTGGACCTTCATATATACAGGCGTTGGACTGGACCTTCATATATACAGGCGTTGGACTGGACCTTCATATATACAGGCGTTGGACTGGACCTTCATATATACAGGCGTTGGACTGGACCTTCATATATACAGGCGTTGGGCTGGACCTTCATATATACAGGCGTTGGGCTGGACCTTCATATGTACAGGCGTTGGGCTGGACCTTCATATGTACAGGCGTTGGGCTGGACCTTCATATATACAGGCGTTGGGCTGGACCTTCATATATACAGGCGTTGGGCTGGACCTTCATATATACAGGCGTTGGGCTGGACCTTCATATAAACAGGCGTTGGGCTGGACCTTCATATATACAGGCGTTGGACTGGACCTTCATATATACAGGCGTTGGACTGGACCTTCATATATACAGGCGTTGGGCTGGACCTTCATATATACAGGCGTTGGGCTGGACCTTCATATATACAGGCGTTGGGCTGGACCTTCATATATACAGGCGTTGGACTGGACCTTCATATATACAGGCGTTGGACTGGACCTTCATATATACAGGCGTTGGACTGGACCTTCATATATACAGGCGTTGGGCTGGACCTTCATATATACAGGCGTTGGGCTGGACCTTCATATGTACAGGCGTTGGACTGGACCTTCATATATACAGGCGTTGGGCTGGACCTTCATATATACAGGCGTTGGGCTGGACCTTCATATATACAGGCGTTGGACTGGACCTTCATATATACAGGCGTTGGGCTGGACCATATATACAGGCGTTGGACTGGACCTTCATATATACAGGCGTTGGACTGGACCTTCATATGTACAGGCGTTGGACTGGACCTTCATATATACAGGCGTTGGGCTGGACCATATATACAGGCGTTGGACTGGACCTTCTTATATACAGGCATTGGTCCCAGTAAGACAGATCGAAAGGGAGGCAGACAGGCGGAGTGTCTATGGAGTAATGAAAAACAGGCATTTTCATCAGGATATTTTTCATTTTTATTTGTCAGCTTTATGTATTTTATGTATTTATGTATCCTACTGCTGCATTGGTCTAGACTCTAGAGACTGTATCTCATTTCTTTAGCTGCTAATGGCTCACAGTGAATCAGTGTGTCCATATGGAGACTGGATCTCTCATATTAGTGGCATTTCAACTTTTACATTTGATCATTTATTTCCGATTTGTATTAATAAGTGAAAATTATTTTGAGAAACAACATTTTTATTTTTGAAATGAAACTGTTCCACAAAAATGTGCACATGAAAATCATAACTGGTCCAACTGATCGGTAGAAATGGTCGGATAAATTGTAAGCTTCCCCAAACTTGAAACTTAAACTTGAAACTCATGCACCTAGAAATAGACCATTGTGAATAGAGCACGCATTTCTTTGTACTGCATCATAATAACATGTGTGTGTGTGTATGAGAGAGAGAGAGAGAGAGAGAGAGAGAGAGAGAGAGAGAGAGAGAGAGAGAGAGAGAGAGAGAGAGAGAGAGATAAGGACGTTGCTGTTACGTTGCTGTAACAGATTGTGCCTACCAAAACTGACCACAAATGTACAGCTATGTGACCCAGCACCAGTGGGTGAAAAGCACCTCTCACTGGGCCGTGCCCAGCACTGTGTTGCTTGCTATGGGCAGAAGCAGGCCTTTGACATGTGCAGAAGCAGGCCTTTGACATGGGCAGAAGCAGGCCTTTGACATGTGCAGAAGCAGGCCTTTGACATGGGCAGAAGCAGGCCTTTGACATGGGCAGAAGCAGGCCTTTGACATGTGCAGAAGCAGGCCTTTGACATGGGCAGAAGCAGGCCTTTGACATGGGCAGAAGCAGGCCTGCGAGCAGAGGGCGAGAGAATGCCACGTTCCTTATTTGATATTGTTCACATTCCCTTTTCATCAAGTTTAGAATTATAAACTAATAGAAAACAGAAGTGAAGAACTAATTGTGAGCACTGCATGGATCACATAGCAGCGGGCATGCTCAAACTTGAATAAACATAACCATAGACCACTTAAACTGGTACAACACTTCCACTCATGGGTGGCTCAAAATAACTAACTGAATGCCACACCCCCCCACCAAGCTATTCAAAATAGTGGGTAGAAAAGTACCCTAAAAAGTTGTGACTAGTACCATGTGAGATCTTAAGTGTACCTCTGAAGGTACATGATGTGTATTTTGATCTTTCGTAACCCATGTTAACAGTACTGTACCCTAACCGTACCCGTATTTCTGAGAATGTACAGACAGATGGTATGTAATAACGTAGGTGTAACTGTTGTGTAAAGTCAACTTGAGTGAAATCTAAACCTAACAATTGGTCAGCTGGAATTCACTTTTCCACCAGCGTGGAATATTATTAGACTCCCATTTTACCTCTGCCTTCTTGACATGCCTTGCAGGACACCAGCCAGGGGCACAAGGTATGGAGTTGGCAGCAGTTAAGGATCCGTCCCTTTTTTTCAATTTTCGCCTAAAATGAGATACCCAAATCTAACTGCCTGTAGATCAGACCCTGAAGCAAGGCTATGCTAGGCTATATTCTTTGTACCATTTGAAAGGAAGCGCTTTGAAGTTTGTGGAAACGTGAAAGGAATGTAGGAGAATATAACACAATAGATCTGGTAAAAGATAATACAAAGAAAAAAACCAACTGTTCTTTTGTATTTTTTTGTACCATCATCTTGGAAATGCAAGAGAAAGGCCATCATGTATTATTCCAGCCCATGTTCAATTTATATTTTGGCCACAGCAGTGTATGTGCAAATTCTTAGACTGATCTAATGAACCATTGTATTTCCGTTAAAAATTTTGTGTCAAGACTGCCCAAATGTGCCTAATTTGTTTGTTAATAACTTTTCATGTTCAAAATTGTGCACTCTCCTCAAACAATAGCATGGTATTCTTACACTGTAATAGCTTCTGTAAATTGGACAGTGCAGTTTGATTAACAAGAATTTAAGCTTTCTGCCAATATCAGATATGTCTATGTCCTGGGAAATTTTCTTGTTACTTACAACCTCCTGCTAATCGCATTAGCCTACATTAGCTCAACCGTCCCGTGGAAGGGACACTGATCCCGAAGAAGTTTTAAGAGGTTTTTAAACTGCTAACTGATTGTTCTCTCTCCCCAGCTGTACTGCTCCTAGCCTGCATGTCCTCTACAACCCAGTCAATGAACACGGGCTAGACTCCAGCCAATCACGTGGAAGATAGCTCCCCAGAGAGCTGTCAGTCAAACAATAGGCCCCACCCACATTCTGTTTGCAGGGGATTATTAGGCCTGTCAGTTATGTTATGCTCACTGCCAATGTGTCAGTCAAAGTGACTGTTTCCTCCTTTGCTTGGCTTTCTGACAAGCCTGCTGACCATGATGGCAATCCTGAGCTGATAAATCGTAAATCGTTCTGGCTTCTCCGCCCTGTTCCCTTTTGCTCCTCCAACAAGTATTCAACAGTGAGATGAAATCGGTCGAAGGACAGGGTCGAAGGACAGTTGATACCTGAAAACACCTAAGGGATAGTTTACTGAAAATACTTTCACATGACCATCCCCTTGTACTGCGCACCCTCCCCCCTCATAGAATTCAAAATAATGTTTATAACCACAAATAACAATAACTGTAGTGACCAATAATTCGGTAGCGACCCTGGGTTTATAAACGTGGATATCGACTTTGCCACTTCAGCATGCTTTTTTGTGGCAGTGTCAATGTCACGCAGGACTACGGGCCAGAAGGCTGAGGGTTCACCGACCACCACAGACGAGATCACTCTCCTTGCTTGTTTCATCACACTACGATCAGAGCCGTCTGCAGACAATGATCAGCTAGGGGGAAATCTGAGTTTCAACATTTTGATACAACCAATAAACAAACCATACCGACTTTGGACTATTCAATATCATGGTTTGCGTTTTCAACAACACCACAATAGACTGTCAATCTTGACAAACAGGAAAACACATCCCTCCCTACCTTGTATTCTTACCCAGTATCGAAGGCTTGGCTTGACAGTCTCTAAATGTCATTAAACTTTTTGTAACAGATTTCTCTTTCCATTAATCAAATGGCTGCTGCACAGTTTGGATGCTGGAATTATATTCTGGACAAACATGCGCGCAGGTAGCCTACAGGAGACTTTTGAAGTAGCCTAATCAAATTAAAACATTGTGACCGCCTGATTGTGTTCATGCCACATATAAAAGGTAAGACATTTAAAAAATTAAAATGACAAATATTTAGTCTATATTGAAACGTTAGGCTCTAGATGCATGAGGAATAGCCGCTGGGATTGTAGAGGAGGCAGAGCGCGTGTTAAGTTTTCCTGAATAACTGGGCCTGCTGTGGCCACATTATTGTAGGGAGAATAATGATCTGCAACAGACAGCACATCTCCGTATCAGAAGTAAAACAACCAGACTGGCCTGCTACTCTGCTTTTCTAGACCTTTCCAAATGGAATGACTGGAATAAAATCATTATTCTGTTTTTGCATCCGTTATTCAAATGACATTTTCACTGCAGCCTAGAGTAGAATGTTGTACTCATTTGAAAACATAATGCCTTTAATAATTGCACTGTGGTGTTGTAGGCTAGTCTAGGTAGGATGTTTGTATTGTCCCTAAACAAGATTAACAGGGGCGCATTTTTTGAGCTGCGTGTCTTCACTGTTCTTTCATGCGCAATGATGCACCTGGCCTCTCCCATGCCTATCAGCTATTCCAATTGGTTCTTGTGGATTCATATTGAACATTGGTGCAGCTTTGAATGAGCTTTGAATTCATGTGTGGAATGTTAGTCTATTGAAGACCTGGACAAACGATCCACCTACCACTGTTGTCACTATGAATAGTGGATAGAGGACAGGATAGACAGTTAGACTGGTAGACTATATAGTCACTATGAATGGTGGATAGACAGTTAGACTGGTAGACTATATTGTCACTATGAATGGTGGATAGACAGACTGGTAGACTATATAGTCACTATGAATGGTGGATAGACAGACTGGTAGACTATATTGTCACTATGAATGGTGGATAAACAGTTAGACTGGTAGACTATATTGTCACTATGAATGGTGGATAGACAGACTGGTAGACTATATAGTCACTATGAATGGTGGATAGACAGTTAGACTGGTAGACTATATAGTCACTATGAATGGTGGATAGACAGTTAGACTGGAGACTATATAGTCACTATGAATGGTGGATAGACAGACTGGTAGACTATATTGTCACTATGAATGGTGGATAGACAGTTAGACTGGTAGACTACACTGAGGTCACCAAACATTAGGAACACCTTCCTCATATTGAGTTGCACCCTAAGAACTCCCATTTTACTCTCCGACCTATTTCCTTGTCTTCACATGTCACGAGCGAACATCCCTAATAACCATTACTCATCGTTAAGGTGTACCCATACTGCCCTATGAATGCAGGCCAACAGAGGGAATGCTGGGAAATGTAGGCCAACAGAGGGAACCCAGGGTCAACAGTGGGAACCCTGGGAAATGTAGGCCAACAGAGGGAACCTGGGAAATGTAGGCCATCAGAGGGAACCCTGGGAAATGTAGGCCAACAGAGGGAATGCACGGCCAACATAGGGAACCCTGGCAAATGTAGGCCAACAGAGGGAACCCTGGGAAATGTAGGCCAGCAGAGGGAACCCTGGGAAATGTAGGCCAACAGAGGGAACCCTGGGAAATGTAGGCCAACAGAGGGAACCCTGGGAAATGTAGGCCAACAGAGGGAACCCTGGGAAATGTAGGCCAACAGAGGAAAGCCAGAAAGTCCAGCACGCTCTGAGGCTGGGTTTGTGCTGCTTCTAAGGGGCGGTGGCAGCAGCAACTTGGCATGGACACACTCATTTATGTGACTCTCTCTTTCATTGTCTCTACCCGGAGGAGATTTCCCCCGCGGTGTGTTTGCACTTAGAATTATATGCGCCAGCTACACTGATTTTGACAAATGTGTCAGGAGATCTCCCCCCTGTCAAAGCCAACACAGGTACACACACACACACACACACACACACACACACACTGGGTTCCCTCTGTTTCAGAGGCCTTCTGTCGCTCTCCATTCTGCCTGTCCTCATCGCCCCTAGTGACAGAGTGGTATCTCAGACATAGTGAGAGTTTTTGAGAGCCAGGTGGGCACTGTTCTGTTTGTCAGTGTGTGTGTGTGTGTGTGTGTGTGTGTGTGTGTGTGTGTGTGTGTGTGTGTGTGTGTGTGTGTGTGTGTGTGTGTGTGTGTGTGTGTGTGTGTGTGTGTAAACCTCCTGCTTGGTCCGTGCTCGAAGTATGCTTTTCTCCACGGCAACAACCTCACATTGTCCACCATGGAAAAACATAGCTATTCTTTCACGTTACTTCAATGGGCTGTTTTATGTGCAATACAACTATCTGAATGGGAATATGTCTATATGAACCTAATCTACAATACAACTATCTGAATGGGAATATGTCTATATGAACCTAATCTACAATACAACTGTCTGAATGGGAATATGTCTATATGAACCTAATCTACAATACAACTATCTGAATGGGAATATGTCTATATGAACCTAATCTACACTACAACTATCTGAATGGGAATATGTCTATATGAACCTAATCTACAATACAACTATCTGAATGGGAATATGTCTATATGAACCTAATCTACAATACAACTATCTGAATGGGAATATGTCTATATGAACCTAATCTACAATACAACTATCTGAATGGGAATATGTCTATATGAACCTAATCTACAATACAACTATCTGAATGGGAATATGTCTATATGAACCTAATCTACAATACAACTATCTGAATGGGAATATGTCTATATGAACCTAATCTACACTACAACTATCTGAATGGGAATATGTCTATATGAACCTAATCTACAATACAACTATCTGAATGGGAATATGTCTATATGAACCTAATCTACAATACAACTATCTGAATGGGAATATGTCTATATGAACCTAATCTACAATACAACTATCTGAATGGGAATATGTCTATATGAACCTAATCTACAATACAACTATCTGAATGGGAATATGTCTATATGAACCTAATCTACAATACAACTATCTGAATGGGAATATGTCTATATGAACCTAATCTACACTACAACTATCTGAATGGGAATATGTCTATATGAACCTAATCTACAATACAACTATCTGAATGGGAATATGTCTATATGAACCTAATCTACAATACAACTGATTGGTCCAAATTATTACTGGTACTAGGACCTTTGACCTTGTGAACAGGAAACTTAATGTGTACTGTATGTGTAATGTATTCATTATTTATGTAATGCGTATTGTTCATTTGTCCTTTGTAGGTGGTGGACCTGTACTGGGGGATGGACCCAGAGGAGTGGGACAGTCCAGACCTGCAGCGTCTCAGGATGAAATTACTAGAGGACTGCCTCCAGACGTCCGCAGGCCCATGTTTTGTTGTGGGTATATGACACGTAAATTATCATTTATAAGCCTTCATAACCGCCCTGGTCATTACACACCGCTGCGATGTTATTTTGACTGTTTTGAGTTTGTGTTGTAACATGGTAGTTCGTTGACTAGATAGACATTCCTTCTTCTGTCTGTCTGTCTGTCTGTATGTCCAGTCACCCATCCATCCATGCATCCATCCATGCATGCATGCATCCATTAATTCATTCATTCTTCCATCCAATTATTTAAGAATTTCTGCACTCGGTACTTCCAGTTTCAACAGGTTGTTGGTTTGTAACCTGTTGGTTCGGGAACCTGTTGGTTCGGAACCTGTTGGTTCGGAACCTGTTGGTTCAGAACCTGTTGGTTTGCTGTGTAGAGAGATCGATAAGATGACAGATGGGCTCAGGTTGCGTGGGTTATCAATTCTATCTCTTCTAGATCATACCAGGTCAGATGATTCAAAGATCCATTTTGATGGAGGGGATGAGATTGTGATTGGGGTCAGAGCTCAGAGAGAGAGAGAGAGGTGATAGGACAGTGGATAGGAGCCTTGTCCCAGGGAGTCTGATATTGTAATTGGGGTGAGAGGTCAGAGGGAGAGGTGCCTATCTTTTTACCCCCCTCTTAATTTACATATCTTATATCTTCGTCTCTCTGCCCAGCCAACCATCTATCTCTTTCAGCATCTATCTTTCTGCATCTATCTCTTTCTGAATATATCGCTTTCATCTATCTCTTTCTGCATATATCTCTTTCTGCATCTATCTCTTTCGGCATATATCTCTTTCTTCATCTCTCTCTCTCTCTCTGCATATATCTCATTCATTTATCTCTTTCTGCATCTCTTTCTGCATCTCTCTCTTTCTGCATATATATCTTTCTGCATATATATCTTTCTGCATCTCTCTCTTTCTGCATATATATCTTTCATGTATCTCTTTCTGCATCTATCTCTTTCTGCATCTCTCTCTTTCATTTATCTCTTTCTGCATGTATCTCTTTCTGCATTTATCTGTTTCTGCATCTATCTCTTTCTGCATCTCTCTCTTTCATTTATCTCTTTCTGCATCTATCTCTTTCTGCATTTATCTCTTTCTGCATCTATCTCTTTCTGCATCTCTCTCTTTCATTTATCTCTTTCTGCATCTATCTCTTTCTGCATTTATCTCTTTCTGCATCTATCTCTTTCTGCATATCTCTCTTTCATGTATCTCTTTCTGCATCTATCTCTTTCATCTCTCTCTTTCTGCGTATATCTCTTTCTGCACATATCTCTTTCATCTCTCTCTTTCTGCACATATCTCTTTCATCTCTCTCTTTCTGCATCTATCTCTTTCATCTCTCTCTTTCTGTGTATATCTCTTTCTGCATATATCTCTTTCATCTCTCTCTTTCTGCACATATCTCTTTCATCTCTCTATTTCTGCATCTATCTCTTTCATCTCTCTCTTTCTGCATATATCTATTTCATTTATCTCTTTCTCCATCTGTCTCTTTCTGCATCTCTTTCTTTCTGCATATAGCTCTTTCATCTCTCTCTCTCTCTGCATACATCTCATTCATTTATCTCTTTCTGCTTCTATCTCTTTCTGCATATATCTCTTTCTGCATATCTCTTTCTTCATCTCTTTCTGCATATATATCTTTCATGTTTCTCTTTCTGCATCTCTCTCTTTCATGTATCTCTTTCTGCATATCTCTCTTAATGCATTTATCTCTTTCTGCATCTCTCTCTTTCTGCATATATATCTTTCTGCATCTCTTTTAGTTCTGCATATATATCTTTCTGCATCTCTTTCTGCATCTCTTTCTGCATCTCTCTCTTTCATTTATCTCTTTCTGTGTATCTCTCTTTCATTTATTTCTTTCTGCATCTATCTCTTTCTGCATTTATCTCTTTCTGCATCTATCTCTTTCTGCATATATCTCTTTCTGCAAATATCTCTTTCTGCATAGTTACTCATAACCCCCCACACCACGTTTGACAGCTTGCCTTGTGGATGAGCTATTGCACTTATCCCACTGCTGGTGAAAAGGAAGGTTATTTCATAGCTCTGGTTTTTCCAAGGTGACACACTAACTGTGTTAATTAGGGAGAAACGGGGCGCTAGCGGGCCGCTCCCGACACTACCCGGTGAAATGTGAGGCGCCAAATTCAAAATACAAAAATTGAATTATTAAACATTCATCGATATACAAGTGTTGCATAGTCATCAAAAGCTCTGAGTCTTGGCAATATCACAGCGTTGTCAGATTTCAAAAAGGCTTTACGGCGAAAGCACAACATTTGATTGTGAGCACCTCTACTATTTTCCACATTAGCATAAATTCATATCCTGCGCGGGTCACACAAAACCCATATAAGAGCTAAAAATAAATCACTTACCTTTCGAATAACTTCTGCTGAGGGCTTCCCAAGTGTCCAACGAAGACATCCAATGGTTATTTTGTTAGAAAAAGTCATTTATTATATCCATAAATCTCCGTTTGGTTGGCGCGTTATGTTCAGAAAATCCACCGCCGAGTCGCCCATTGAACCGTGAAGAGAACACGTTCAAATTAGACCTATACACTTTCTCCAAACAAATCAAACATTGTTTTTAATGTATCCTTAGGTATCCTTTTATGTATATTTACTGTAATATTTCAACCGGACGATAACGTGAACGATAGGAAAGGAAAATAAAGTGGGGCGCGCTCACAATCTCGCGCCCGTGAAACGTTGTTGACAAATGTGGTCCCCTGATTGTTTCCTCTTCCTATCTGTTCTGCTTAGTGCTAGAGCCTCCAGACACTGTATAAAGACTGTTGACATCTAGTGGAAGCCATAGGTACTGCAGTCTCAGTTCTGTTATACTCACATATATTATTTTAACACTTTTAGAAACTTCAGAGTGTTTTCTATCCAATAGTACTAATTATGTGCATATCCTATTTTCTGGGCCTGAGTGGCAGGCATTTTACTTTGGGCACGCCAGACTCTCCAAAACCGTCACCTCTGCTGCCGCTCCCTAAGAAGTTAAGAGGCCCAGCTCTTCAGCTCCAATCAGCACTGTATACACATACAGCTCACACACTCACACCCACAACAGCAGTGTGTACACACACACACACACACACACACACACACACACACACACACACACACACACACACACACACACACACACACACACACACACACACACACATACACACAACAACCCTCTTGAATTATGATCCCAGCCCCTACTCCCAATCTGTCTCTCTGCAGATGAATTTTTTATGATGTATTAAAATCCTCTCACAGTTAACGGGTTATCATCGCTGAGTTAGTGTACCAATTTAGATCAGTGTCTACCCTAAGGACCCAGCCCTGCCCTAGCTTGTACCTTCCACACAGAGAGAGAGAGAGAGAGAGAGAGAGAGAGAGAGAGAGAGAGAGAGAGAGAGAGAGAGAGAGAGAGATTTATAGATGTGAAAACTTGACAGCTGTTGTCCCTTGGTTCTTGTGATAATGTTGGCGGGAGCCATATTTTCTCTCCTCTGAAGAGACTGACTGATACACTTTCTTTGATCAGTGGCAGAGGCGTAGTTGGAGCGGCGGTTGACAGTTCTGGGTTCTGTTTGTTGACTCATTTGTCTCCCGAGAACAAACTGTTTTGGGTGGATTCTTTTTCTTGTTACTTTGAGTCTGACAAGTGAAAAGCTAATGACCTAAATGCTGAAGACCTGAAGGCTGAAGACCTAAAGGCTGAAGACCTAAAGGCTGAAGACCTAAAAGCTGAAGACCTAAAAGCTGAAGACCTAAAGGCTGAAGACCAAAAAGCTGAAGACCTAAAGGCTGAAGACCTACAAGCTGAAGACCTACAAGCTGAAGACCTACAGTAAAAGCTATATTTAGTGTGAGACTAGAAAATGACTGTGGTGGTGATTTTGTATTTCAGGATACAGTAAGTACATACGCTATAATACAGAAACTCTACTTGCAGACATCATGCAAATACAAAATCTCTACACACACACTGAGCCGTCCAAATCCTGCCACAGTATTAAAACCAGAAGAGACACATCTAACCCTTCATGGTCTTCTAGCTCCAGCACAGCCCCAGAGGTCCCTCTAGCCTGTCTGTCTGCCTATCCACATGGTGGTGGGAGTCTCTTCAAAGCCTGTTCCGGGGGAGGACGGCTGCACGGGAGAATCGCAGCTGACACGACTGTCACTGCTCCCTGTGTGAACACATGGCTCAGAGGAGGGAAGAAGGAATGGAGATAGAGGAAAAGAAGGGGGGATGCTAGACGGATTTGTGTGTGTGTGTGTGAGAGAGAGAGAGAGAGAGAGAGAGAGAGAGAGAGAGAGAGAGAGAGAGAGAGCGAGAGAGAGCGAGAGAGAGAGAGCGGAGGACGAGTAGGGGTAGGAGGTTAAATCCTCCTCCTCTGGTTTCAGCAGTTTAGAGCAGGCCCAGCGTTGCCTCCTGTGTCGGTCCACAGTGGAAGGGTTTGGATCAGAGGAGCTTTTTTCTCCTCCTGGCTTTCCTCCTTCATGGACTTTCTGTCACAACGTCATAGGGTTACTGTCTGCAAACACTGGAGTGTTTTATTGGCACGTTACTATTAGATAACATTCCTTTATTATGTAATATTGACTCTAGAGCCATGTCATAGACCATAAAATGGTGTCTCCCTCTATGACGCATACTGTCTGTGTACAGTGTACGATGATGGGAGGCATTGCATTTCTATATAATGTGTTATCATGTTGTGGTTATTACATTATGACATACACAGTTGACACACCAGTAGGTGTCACTAGTTGAAATTACGTTCTCACAGATAAGACAGGTGGCACTGCAGGGCCAGTAAACACCCACCCACACACACACACACACACACACACACACACACACACACACACGCACACACGTTACCACACACACACACGTTACCACACACACGCACTACACACAAACACACACGTTACCACACACACACAAACACGCACACAGAGAATCACACCTGTAGGGGGGGCTTTGTTTTTCAAACATGTCGACCTGTCGGCGCAAATAAGTAAGGTTTCCATGGCGATTCCAGGGGTTGGCATGGTGACGGTGTCATTGACCCGGAGATTAAGCATGACAATAAGGATGACTGGTTTATTCCTTTTCCGACCCACTAGAATTCCCTAAAACCATGGATATATATACCCCTTCACAAAATTCAGTTGTTTTCAGAGTTTTTGCTACTTTGTTTTGCTTAGTTCCTCTTACCTAATGGAAATATCATGTTATTTTGCTGAGGTGTAAGAGGAGAGTGTGACATGCAGTTAAACTGTAACGCAGCTGGGGTTTTTTTACAGCACAGTAACCTCCCATTCAGTCGACATGATGTAAGTGTTAAGCCGATACGCCTGGTTGGAGACTTGCATTCCGAGAAAGCAACCTGGACTCAGGGGTAGACGTAACATATTATAATGAAATATGTGATGTACAAATTAGTATGATAAGCTATGTATGGTATGTATTCATTTGTGGTCGCCCGTCATCCATTTTGTATTGATATGTTATGAATTACAATTCCGATGATATGTTACGTTTTACAATTTGCATAATATGTTACGAATTACAATTCCGGTGATATGTTACGTTTTACAATTTGCATAATATGTTACGAATTACAATTCATACAATATGCATTAACACTTTACTTGACACCCAACGCCATAACCAGTTATAACACGGTCATAACCACTCCATAATAGCCCATAACAGCTGACATAGCTTGTCATAACCTGTTATAACATGGTCATAACACTGTCACGACCCATACATTAACACCTGTTGTGACATATATTGTGTTATTTTATGGCTGTTTATGACACCTACATTAGAGTGTCGAAACCCACTAAATCTACCACACAAGGCAGAGCTTTCCATTACACCATAGGCTAGGTGTCAACAGTGTGTTTATGTATTTTTTTTTTTACTATTGACCATATTAAGTTCCTTATAATTGCGCACACATTGGTGTCAGACATGCACCTACCCCAATGCTCTGTTACTGATGACTGGGCTGAACGCAGGAGCAGATTTCAGTATAACAGCGTTATGACCATATTATGACAGGTTATGACAAGTTATGTCAGCTTTTATGGCCATATTCTGACATGGTTATGCAACTGGGTGTCAAGTAAAGTGTTACCCAATATGTTACGAATTTGCAATAGGTTGTGGCTAACGCTAACATTAGCTAGGTGGCAGACGCTAATAAGCGCTAAGCTTCGGGTTAAGGTTAAGGTTAGGCTTAGGAGTAAGGTTAAAGGGTTAATGTTAGGGGAAAGGTTAGCTAACATGCTAAGTAGTTTTTAAGTATCTAAAAAGTAGTAAGTTGTCAGTGATCTTTGGGTTTCTAGACGTTCACGTTATACGCCAACTCATCCAACCACCCTCCTTTTGTTTTTGCCTTAACCTTCAGTCTTATGTAACCATACCAAAGGTAACATACTGTATCATACTATTTTGAGTATCCCAGATTTACGTTTACTATGTTACATCTAGTCTATGAGACCAGGCTAGAGAAAGTTGGCATGGGGAATCCATCTTAACACACAGAAAAACCCTATGATCAGACATAATCACAAATGCTGGTCACCATGGCGAAAAAAAAGCCTTATGAGAAGGGATTTCCCATCGCCTGCCATTCAAACCAGATTAGTGATGATGATTGACGCTAACATGAAGAATAGCGTCACAACAGTTTTTCAAAGTGTTCAACGTTTAATATGTAGATTTATACCACTCTCTATGAGCTATCAGATTACTGCGATTCTTTAGATTTTTCGAGTTCCATCACATCTTTATGAATATTTTCCTCATTTACATTTGTTCTCCTGTATTCCAAAAGCAGAAATATATGTGTTCCTTTCCATTCAAAATTCAATGGAACGGTTAAGAGGCCTATTTTATAGCCAGATTGGTTCACTGATATGTTGATTGATTCACTGATATGTTGATTGATTCACTGATATGTTGATTGATTCATATCCGCTATAATATTACTGTAGTACCACACACCTCATTAGCCAGAGTGCACTTTAATATTACTGAAACCCTCCCAAGTGAGCGAAGAGGAGTGCATCTAAATACTGCTGTTTTTTATCCCACTGTATCACAAGAAAACTCTCCTCTCCAAACCCTTGTGTCACCTCCCTGCTCCCTTCTCCTCCCCTTCCCTCCCTCTTCCTCCCCTCCCTCTCTTCTTCCACCATCTTCTCCCCCCTCCTCCCTCCCTCCCTCCCTCCCTCCCTCCCTCCCTCCCTCCCTCCCTCCTCTCCTCTTCCCCTCCCTAAACACATGCAAAGTTTCAGTCTGTCAACCTTGGTCCCTGAATCTACAGTAGTTGGCAAGGTTCCAAATGTGTAATGCTCTCAGGCTAAGGCAGGTTGGGAGATAAAGTTACCCAGAGAAACTGAGGCCATTTTGGTTACTGTTCTTCTGGGCAGCAGAGAGAGGGAGGGAGGGAGGGAGGGAGAAGATGGAGAAAGAGGGATAAGTGAGAGAGAGGGATGGAAGAGAGACGGGGAGAGGAGATTGCATCTGTGCAAGTGTGTGTGACAGGACAGTACATAGAGGGCCAATCACCGACAAATGCACACACACACACATGCACACACACACACACACACACACAGTCACTCAGCCACCCTGTCCTTCCCTGCTGTCCCTGCAAGGCAAGCTGACAGAGACTTTGTCAGCAGCTCAGAGAATGAATGGCTCTCCTTCCCTCGCTCTCTCTTTCAATCTCAATCTCTCTCTCTCTCTCTCTCTCTCTCTCTCTCTCTCTCTCTCGCTTTCTGTCTCTGTCAATTCAATTCAATTTGCTTTATTAGCATGACGTAACAATGTACATATTGCCAAAGCTTACTTTTGATATTTACAATATGAAAATAACAAGAATCAAAATTGTCAACGGGATGACTGTAACAACAATAACCAAGGGTCAAAATAACCACACATTGAACAATAACACTAAGCATACAGTAGAGGACATGTGCAGGTTGGTTGGTCTGTCAGACACTGTCCCTCATCTTCTGGCAGACAGCAATGTAGTGCGCTGCCAACCCACAGCTCTCTGCGCCTTCCCCCAACAGGACGGGTAGCCTATCCTCATCAGAGAGTTCTTTGAAACCATGAATAAGGGTTTCAAATTTGGGGAAATGACAGTCTCTAATTGTTTTATATTTTTTACATTTTGTCAGGAAATGCAGCTCTGTCTCAGGTTCTGCTGTGGTGCAGTGGTTGCACAGCCTTTCCTCTACAGGGAGCCAGGTTTTCCTGTGTCGACCCTTCTCAATGGCAAGGCTGTGCTCACTGAGCCTGTACTTAGTCAAGGTTTTTCTAAGGTTTTGATCAGTAACCATGGTCAAATAGTTTGCCATGGTGTACTGTTGATTTAGGGTCAGATAGCACTGCATTTTGCTTTGTGCTTGTGCTTGTGTTTCCTGTATCTCTCTCTCTCTCTCTCTCTCTCTCTCTCTCTCTCTCTCTCTCTCTCTCTCTCTCTCTCTCTCTCTCTCTCTCTCTCTCTCTCTCTCTCTCTCTGTTATGTAGTCCCACAAACTGTTCAGTACTCCCACACAAACGGTTCTGTAGTTCCACACAAACTATTCTGTAATTCCACACAAACTGTTCTGTAGTCCCACAAACTGTTCTGTAGTCCAGCACAAAGCTTTGCCTTAATCTGGCTATGTTAAAGAAAACAGCTGATTGCTATTTCCTAATGAGGAGAATGTATCTCATCTCCCGCTGTCTTTCAAAACTTTCCATTTCCTTCATGTCAGGGAGTTTGCTGTGATCTCGGTCAACATCCATGTACAAACGACTGTCACTTTTATTTGTGTCTTCAAACAGCCGACATGCCTTAACTCTCTCCCTCAGATCCCTCGCCAAGCAATTTCAGGGGAACTGCCTCAATTTTGTCCAGCAGGCCCGAATCAAAATTGGTTTTGGCGGAAAAAATAGCTAGCTAAACCCATTCACTTGTCTTTCGCTGTAACTCAAAAGACACACAAACCCAAATACAAGACACTCATTTGATAATGTTCAGTGTTTCTCATCAAAAAGACTCAGAGCTGAGGTACAACAAGTCACATAGACCAATGTTTCCCAACCCTGGTCCTCCAGTACTCCCAACCCTGGTCCTCCAGTACCCCCAACCCTGGTCCTCCAGTACCCCCAGCCCTGGTCCTCCAGTACCCCCAGCCCTGGTCCTCCAGTACCCCAAACCCTGGTCCTCCAGTACCCCCAACCCTGGTCCTCCAGTACCCCCAACCCTGGTCCTCCCGTACCCCCAACCCTGGTCCTCCAGTACCCCCAGCCCTGGTCCTCCAGTACCCCCAACCCTGGTCCTCCAGTACCCCCAGCCCTGGTCCTCCAGTACCCCCAACCCTGGTCCTCCAGTACCCCCAACCCTGGTCCTCCAGTACCCCCAACCCTGGTCCTCCAGTACTGGAGGACCAGGGTTGGGAAACACTGTTGGGGTACTGGAGGACCAGGGTTGGGGAACACTGTTGGGGTACTGGAGGACCAGGGTTGGGGAACACTGTTGGGGTACTGGAGGACCAGGGTTGGGAAACACTGTTGGGGTACTGGAGGACCATGGTTGGGGAACACTGTTGGGGTACTGGAGGACCAGGGTTGGGGAACACTGTTGGGGGTACTGGAGGACCAGGGTTGGGGGTACTGGAGGACCAGGGTTGGGGGTACTGGAGGACCAGGGTTGGGGGTACTGGAGGACCAGGGTGGGGGGTACTGGAGGACCAGAGTTGGGAAACACTGACATTGACAACATATAGACAAGCCACTAATTTGATATTGGTTCATCTTTTCTCTCATAATGGTATTTGTCAGAAATGGAGCTGATCTGACACTATGGCAGCACCACAAAGGCACGTTCTGGCATTGATGAGACTGACATCGTTTTTTGCTTGAAAGAGTTCACAGTCATCTCCATCCCTATTCTCCTCACATGCGTGGGATTCTGCACATCAAGCCTCGACTGGTAACTGTTCCTAATAATGATAATGGCAATGATAATGGCAATGATAATGGTTTGGTCGTTGCTCAAAAGCATACTGAGTAGTGTGGTTCTGAATCGGGTCGCAAAGATACAGATAATATACCAAGGTTACCAGAATCTACAGTAAGTAACAGAAAATATATTGCAATCTATCGTAACTTTGGTAATTTATACTTTAATAACTTTTATTAAACGTTATTCATATGTAGACCATAAGGTTCAAGAGAAAATTGCCTAATTAATGAAAAAAAAAACATTTAATCAACAATGGCATTATTTTCAATGACCTCTACAACTCTTCCAACTATTGACTTTTTCCACATCTGCCACCAGTTTGGCCAGAAACCATTGACATCAAATACATTGTGAAATACAGTGCCTTCGGAAAGTATTCAGACCACTTGATTTGTTCCACATTTTGTTACGTTACAACCTTGTTCTAAAATGGATTAAATAAAACAACTTCCTCAGCAATCTACAACAATACCCCATAATGACAAAGCAAAAACTGTTTTTTAGAAAGCCATGAGATAATTGTCCGTAGAGCTCCGAGACAGGATTAGGTCGAGGAACAGATCTGGGGAAAGGTGCCAAAACATTTCTGCAGCATTGAAGGTCCCCAAGAACACAGTGGCCTCCACCATTCTTAAATTAAAGAACTTTGGAACCACCAAGACTCTTCTTAGAGCTGGACGCCCGGCCAAACTGAGCAATCTGGGGAGAAGGGCCTTGGTCAGGGAGGTATCCAAGAACCCGATGGTCCCTCTGACAGAGCTCTAGAGTTCCTCTGTGGACCATCTTTGCAGCACTCCACCAGTTAGGCCTTTATGGTAGAGTGGCCAGACGGAAGCCACTCCTCAGACCTCAGACTGGGCTGAAGGTTCACCTTCCAACAGGACAACGACCCTAAGCATACAGCCAAGACAACACAGGAGTGGCTTCATGACAAGTCTCTGAATGTCCTCGAGTGGCCCAGCCAGAGCCCGGACTTGAACCCGATTGAACACCTCTGGAGAGACCTCAAAATAGTGGTGCAGCAACGCTCCACATCCAACCGGACAGAGTTTGAGAGGACCTGCAGAGAAGAATGGGAGAAACTCCCAAATACAGGTATGCCAAGCTTGTAGCGTCATACCCAAGAAGACTTGAGGCTGTAATCGCTGCCAAAGGTGCTTCAACAAAGTACTAAGTAAAGGGTCTGTATACTTTCCGAAGGCAGTGTATATAAGTGTGTAAAATATATGTATATATAAAATAATAATATAATGGGTATTTCATGTGGAAACCCTCATATTAAACACCACATTCACCATGTTGATGGTTTATATTTATTTTATGTTTTAAAGCTTTGTCTTTATGAATCATCCTATTGAATTATTTAATATATTTGACATGTGACACAGAGGACCAGAGATCGTTACAAACACCGGTGATAATCTGATGTACCCAAAAAGGCCAATAGGTAAAAAAAAAACTATATTTATAACTATAACTATATTTATTGAACTTCATTGTTGGTGAAGGGCTTGTAAGTAAGGATTTCACAGTAAGGTCTAAACCTGTTGTATTCGGTGCTGTAATGAACACGATGGGAGACAGAGTGCTGGTTTCAAGCTCAGGGCGCAGCAGGTGTTTATTGTAAAGGACCACAGGAGGAGGCAGGTAGCTGGGTCCAGGGGCAGGCTGAAGGTCATACACAGGGGGTCCAAAAAGGCAACAGTACAGGCAGGGAAAAGGCTAGTAACGTCATCTGGGAAATCAGGCAATAGGTAGATTACAGGACAAACAGCGCTCCGACTAGAAGTGTGTCACAAAACAAACAATACCTCACAATGATGGGGTGCAAAGAACTGAACTAAAAGGTGTGTGATAATGACATACAGGTGTGTAAACAGGTGATCAGAATTCAGGTGATTGGGATCTGGAGAGTGAGCTGCGTTCAGGGGATCTAGGTGTTTGAGAGTGTGAGACGGAAGCAGATGTTACAGGTGCATGTGACAACTAAAGTTTGATTTGATTTCTTTTGAAAGATACTGAAAATTCTGGTAGTTACTGGTAAACTTCCAAAGTTTTGAGTAAAATACCCTCCCTTTGTGACCCTAGTTTCGAGTGATAAAATAATTAGTTAGTGCAGATTATTTCAGCATGGTAGGCAGAGATGATGTGATTAAAAACCTATTATTCTATCAAGCATGTTGGGTTTTATATCATTTTGTATCCCTGGCCAAATTATTATAGGGAGAGAGCGGTGATGACTCTGGTGTCGCTGTTCAAGGTGATAATGATGAAGATCATAGCATTCATGACAACAACCTTTAACCTCATCTAGTATGTGCATGCATTCTCAGTTCCATTGTTCCATGAGTCCCGACGACAATGGAGGCTGCTGAGGGGATGGCGGCTCATAGTAATGGCTAGAACGGAGTGTAATGGAATGATTGAAACCGTTTGATCTGGAGGTAAAAGAAACACACCTGTTTATTAGAGGTGCTGGCTAGCGGAGTAGAACACTTGTTTAGGAGAGGTGCTGGCTAGCAGAGTAGAACACCTGTTTAGGAGAGGTGCTGGCTAGCGGAGTAGAACACCTGTTTATTAGAGGTGCTGGCTAGCGGAGTAGAACACCTGTTTAGGAGAGGTGCTGGCTAGCGGAGTAGAACACCTGTTAGGAGAGGTGCTGGCTAGCGGAGTAGAACACCTGTTTAGGAGAGGTGCTGGCTAGCGGAGTAGAACACCTGTTTAGGAGAGGTGCTGGCTAGCGGAGTAGAACACCTGTTAGGAGAGGTGCTGGCTAGCAGAGTAGAACACCTGGTTAGGAGAGGTGCTGGCTAGCAGAGTAGAACACCTGTTTAGGAGAGGTGCTGGCTAGCAGAGTAGAGCACCTGTTTAGCAGAGGTGCTGGCTAGCGGAGTAGAACACCTGGTTAGGAGAGGTGCTGGCTAGCAGAGTAGAACACCTGGTTAGGAGGTGCTGGCTAGCGGAGTAGAACACCTGGTTAGGAGAGATGCTGGCTAGCAGAGTAGAACACCTGGTTAGGAGAGATGCTGGCTAGCGGAGTAGAACACCTGTTTAGCAGAGGTGCTGGCTAGCGGAGTAGAAACTTGAACAAGAAAAGGAGAGCGTCACACTCTAGGAGCTCAGATGCAATAATTTAATAACCTAATAACCAACCTAATAACCATTTTCTCCATTCCAGCCATTATTATTGGCCATCCTCCCCTCTGCAGCCTCCACTGACCAACGGACATACCCATACCCATATATTATTTTAATTACATTTGATTAATGTCCATTCAAGCAGCTACCCACACACTGAGAAGGAACACAGACAAATTAAAGCAATACAATCCTGATACACTCAGCACATCAGCTTTAACTGGATGGCCCTGACCACTCACTCTGCATCGATGTGTGCCTAGTGTGTGTGTGTGTGTGTGTGTGTGTGTGTGTGTGTGTGTGTGTGTGTGTGTGTGTGTGTGTGTGTGTGTGTGTGTGTGTGTGTGTGTGTGTGTGTGTTTGTGTGTTTGTGTGTACGCGTGTGTGTGTGTGTGTGTGTGTGCGCGTGCGTGCGTGTGCACATGAACTCTATGCCGAGGCTGACATACCAATAGATACACCCACATGCCTGGCAGAGAGCAGCCCGGTACACAGGAAACAAATGAAAGGCTGTCGTAAGCACTTCAACGAGCACTTTTAAATGTGAAAATCATAAATTGCCTCAAAGATACTCCAAGACTGAGAGCAACTAGAAACCTTGAAAAACAATAATCATAGAAAGTCAAGCAGTGATGATGATGATGATGATGATGATGATGATGATGATCGTTCTACCTCTCTCTGTCTTTCTTCCTCCCAGGGGCTGGTGGGGGAGAAGTATGGCAGTATCCGCGTGCCGGGGGAGGTGGAGGCTCCAGAGTTTGAGATGATCCTGGATGCGGCGGTGGAGGCGGGCCTAGACACACACGTCCTGGAGGAGTGGTACTGTCGAGATGAGAACGCCGTGCCGCCTGCCTACTACCTCAAACCCAAAGCCCAGATGTTGAAGAATTACCAAAACTCAGTAAGATCTGAAGCCTTCTGACTCAAAACCTACAGAACATATGCTCAGACCCAGTTGTTCTGGAATGGCCGTGGGCCGTGGCAAGGTTCTCTTGCAGTGGAAGCTGGTGGGAGGAGCTATAGGAGGACAGTCTCATCGTAATGGCAGGAATGGAAGACATGGAATGGAGTCAAACGTGGTTTCCATGTGTGTGATGTGAGACCAAACGCTGCTGAGATGCTGAGACCAGACGCTGCTGAGACCAGATGCTGCTGGAAGGGGTGTTGGAGGGACAGTAGGAGGCACTCTTTCCTCAGGTCCAAAAAATATATCCCAATGCCCCAGGGCAGTGATTGGGGACATTGCCCTGTGTAGGGTGCTGTCTTTCGGATGGGACGTTGAACAGGTGTCCTGACTCTCTGAGGTCATTAAAAATCCCATGGCACTTATTGTAAGAGTAGGGGTGTTAACCCTGGTGTCCTGGCTAAATTCCCAAGCTGTCCCTCATACCATCATGGTCACCTAATCATCCCCAGCTTACAATTGGCTCATTCATCCCCCTCCTCTCCCCTGTAACTAGTCCCCAGGTCGTTGCTGTAAATGAGAACGTGTTCTCAGTCAACTTACCTGGTAAAATAACGGTAAAATATTTGTTATAATAATAACAATATGGGTTTGATAACGTTCCACTGTCCTCCTATAGCTCCTCCCACCAGCCTCCACTATTCTCTTGGATCATATGGAAAAAGACTAACTGAGAAGGTAGGTCTCAGTGAGACTAGCCCAAGACACTGAAACATCCATATTCAGCAGAAGCTATTATCCAGAGAGACTTACAGTTAGTTCATTCATCTTAAGATAGCTAGGTGGGACAACCACATCAGCAAAATCAGTGAAATAACAAAATATGGACAGACAAAAGTTTGTTCAGTATCATGTCTACGTTGGGAAAGGGAGTTTTTCTGCTCTGTTTTTTGTCTAAGCAAACTGTTATGCTTGAACGCATTCCCTTCACATTCACAAAAAGGCTTTTTAAAGCACCCATAGTATTGGCCAGTAAAATACACCTGGAAACAACTCTCTCAAAACTTTTGAACTTCAAGTTGCTTCCCCTCGTTAGAATGTGTTGTTCTGGTGGAAAGTGTTGAGACCTATAAGGATTCACCTTGCATTTTCTTAAAAGCTTTGTAATCTTACTGTGAGTTGGCACTAGCAGTAAACATATCTGCGGCTTTCCATGCAGCTGTCACAGTCCCCATGTAGCTACAGTACTCGGCTAGTTAGTTAAGTTAAGCATTATAAGTACACTGTAACAGGTAGCTGAACGTTTGTCCATGACTGTTTTGACTCTATATATAGCCTCACTAGTGTTATTTTACTGCTGCTGTTTAATTATTTGTTACTTTTATATGTATTTTTTACTCAACACTTACTTTTCTTAAAACTGCATTGTTGGTTAAGGGCTTGTACGTAAGCATTTCACTGTAAGGTCTACACCGGTTGTATTCGGGCGCATGTGACGAATACAATTTGATTTGAGTTGATTTGTGCATGCCTGTGTGACGGTCCCCATGTAGCTACAGTACTCGGCTAGTTAGTTTAAGTTAAGCGTTATAAGTACGCTGTAGTGGGTAGCTGAACGTTTGTGCATGCCTGTGTGACGGTAACTACAGTGCTAGCTTTTAGCACTTTGGCTAGCTGAACATGTAGCGCTTGTGTCACTCAATGTGGCTCCTCCTCTTGGTTGGAGGTCGGATGGAGGAAAACAGCACAGTTGGCATCCTGAAAACTTTTCAGTTGAATCTCATTGACTTCCTGTCTCCAGCACAGGAGGGTTGGTGGCACCTTAATTGGGGAGGACGGGCTCGTGGTAATGGCTGTGGCTAAATCAGTGGAATGGTATCAAATACATCAAACACATGGTTTCTATGTGTTTGATGTCATTCCGCTCCGTTTCAGCCATTATCAAGAGCCGTCTTCCCCTCAGCAGCCTCCACTGCTCTCCAAGGATATCTACTGTAGTTCTATTGGTATCAGCAGATATAGATGTCCACTATACTATGTGTGTGTGGTCCAGTTCAGCTTGTGGAGATAATGCACTATATTGCATCGATTTGTCGTGTGCCCAGACAACTTCAACAGTTTCTACCATTTACCAACTTCACTTTAAGTTCCCTCCTTTTTGCCTTGTCAAAAAAAGCTGTATACAGTAGGTCTCTGGCTTTGTTAAGACTGCCATCTAAAATCAAAAAGCATACCAAAAGAGCGAGTTACTTATTGTTTAATCTACTCTATATGTTCAACAACAACAACAACAAAAAAAAGCAGAACTGCGCGTCAATTTCAACATAAAAAAAAACTCCCTTTATCTCCCTGTCTTCTGCAGATGGAGTCGAGCAGTGCAGCCAAGACGAAGAACGACAAGGCGTGGAGGAACGTGTCTGAGGAGATCAAGAGGATCTTCCGTAGGTCTGTCCTGCAGCTCCAGGAGAAGGGCACCATGAAGCCCCCTCAGGCCAAGAAATTCCTCTGCTCTGGTATGAAGGCTACTCCTGTCCTCCTCCTCTTCTTCTTCTTCTTCTTCTTCTTCTTCTTCTTCTTCTTCTTCTTCTTCTTCTTCTTCTTCTTCTTCTTCTTCTTCTTCTTCTTCTATGGTGTTATACCATGAAACTCAGTATAGTGTATTGTGTTATTCGGTGTTGTGGCGTTTTCTTGTTTTACTGAGCTATACTGTACATCCAAGATATGTGTGTGTGCATTCATTTTACCTCCTAAAACATTTAACTGGGGAAGGCTTTAGTTAAATCAGTTAAGTCATTATTATGATAATTTTGTGGTACCAAAACATCTCTCTCTGTGTTTACAATTTAAAGTAGGTCTGCCCTCGAAATTGGGTCTGATTACACTAAAAGTCACTCCATTTTGGGTTAATGTAATCATCACTGATTGAATTGGACACTATCACCCATTTTGAGGAGGAAAAAGTAAGTTTATTCCCGGTGTCTGCGCGGTGTTTCTCTGGCATCTCTCTGAAAGCCTTTCTAGGCTGATGTACCCTGCGATGTTTGTTGAGTTTTGTGGGACATTGGCGTCATGGTGTGACCCCTCCGCTGGGTTTCAGATGTTTGGACCTAGAGAGAATGCAATAACACTGCTAAGCATCAGCCTGTTTTGTAATGAATACAGGGAGAGTTTGGGGGAGTACTTTCTAACTATGTTCCCCTGCTGAGCCCAGATATATACGCTGTGGACAAATTCACACAAAGTCATTTTACTTGATTAACCACGCAGATTTCTATGTTTGATTAAATACATTCAAAAAATACATTCACTATTGCCAGTTAATTGACTATAGCGAGCTTCAAACAGCATTTCTCTCCCCCTTCTTTTCTTACCGTCACTTCTATAGCACGCTGCAGTGTGGGCGATACTGCACGGGAGATGCTGGCAGAGTTTCAGTAGAGCTGGCTCTTTGAGGCGGGGGAGGGGGTATGTGATAAGGCTGCAATGCTGGTTATGTGATTGTATCAACCGTCTTTCTCCTCAAACAAGGCTTAGGGGAAACATATCTAATCGCAGACTAAAGGCAGGCTAAAAAAGACTGCCAGATTCTGTGCAGCTTTACTTAAAGACTCGCAAATCTCCCAAGTCTGTTTTGAAGACAAGCTTAGGAGCTCACAACAGAACCCAGTGCTAGCCTTTTCAAGCTACTTAGAAAAGTGGTAGGCCTGTAGTTTGGGTTCAGAAACAATAACTCACATAACTTTGAATCATGTGTGGATTAGCCTAACTCCTCAGAAACATTATATAGCAAGTTTCTTCAGGGACAAAAATGTTCTAACTTTGAATTGATTGATTGATTGTTCGTTTTTTCTCCCATTTTCCAGCCTTGGAGGATGAACTGGACTTCGCCTTGGGCAAACAAACGCCAGCCTTCCTCAAGAAGTGTGTCTGCTATATCCGCAAGATCTCCAACTTCGACCGCCACGCCAAACTCCCGGAGATGGCCAAGTACATGGACATCGTTGTGGCCGAGGACCGCGTCATGCGTAACCAGGAAGCCTACGAACGTCTTTTAAAAGTGCGTGACGAGTTTATCCCCACTGTGGTGGCCTCGTCCAACCTCCGCGTCTACTCCTCTGTGACGCACTGCGACATGAAGCTAGGCTACTCCCAGGAGGTGGAGAGCCACTACGTCGAAGGCTTGTGTAAACAGGTCTACGAGGACATGGTGGACATCATCCAGGCCACGGTCCAGCAGAACTTTGACACAGAGACCGACCCTCTGTATGACGAGATCCTCCAGCACCTCTCCCTGTGTAAGAACTTCTCGGCCTTCTACGATTATAAGAGCGAGACGCTGGACCTGGTGCAGGAGTATCTGCTGCCGTCTAAAGGGAGTAGGATGAGCCCCCTGGTGGTGTACGGTGGGCCCTGCACGGGGAAGACACTGCTGCTGGCCGAGGTGGCCAAACAGGTGAGGGGACTGTACTGTTAGGGGGGACTTTTAGGTCATATTGGGACTTCCTGGTTTAGATGTTGCAATAATAAATGAATGGCTTTATCAAGCACAACAGGCACAGACAAAGGAACACAGACAAATTAAAGCAATACAATCCTGATACACTCAGCACACACACCCGCACTAACACACACACACACACACACACACACACACACACACACACACACACACACACACACACACACACACACACACACACACACACACACACACACACACACACACTGGTATACTCTAGAAAGGATTCTAGGAATCACAGCAGGGGGCCTTGGTGAATGATTGAATGAAACTATAAATATGTATGAAACAAGGGAAACAGGGAGCAACACTGATTCATGGAATATTTCTCATGTTGGGAAAGTCATTGGACACTTCTATCTTAGCCTGCATGGCTGCCAGTCCGTTTCTGCACTCTTGCCAACTCCTTGTAGAATTCTCGTGCAAAACATGATTTGACTTGACAATGACGTAGACTAAAGCACAAACAGATCATTGATCAGGCGTTTTTAGACTCACATGTCTGAGATATGCACTGGGCACTAGACTGGCCAGTCCTCCTCAGATCTGGAATCAGGCTACGTCTATCTAACGCTTACATTTTCGATTGTTGTTTTTCTGTTTACCTCATGGCCTTGGCGAGGAGAGGACAGCTTAAAACGTTCATGGGATCTCTTGAATAATGTATCAACTCTACAAACTGAGTTCACATTCATGCGGTTCTATTTGTAAAGTATATGTCCCCAGGAGACAGAATACCTGGTATTGAAGCAGACCTCTGTCCTCTGTACACTGCTCTAACCTTGGCATCGCATCACGCCCAGTGCTTTCCGAATAGCAATTCTAGCTCCCTCCACTTTGCTAGAGCTTTATGTTGTCTTCTGTGTCACACAGAGTAAATAAGAATTATGGGTAAAAATGATTGCAAAAAGCTGAAGCTAATTAGAAATTACACAAAATGAACGACAAAACTATATATATTTTTTTTTTTTCAACAAGCTTTTTACGGTTAGATAACCCTTCCCTTACAGCTTTGAGATGCTTTGAGGCTTTGAAAACTGTTTTAAAAATGCAATCCATTATTGAAAACATGGCCTTGTATGTTTAACCTCTCGGAGTTGTGTATTGCGCATCTATTCACAGAGCTCTTTCATGTAAGACAACCATCCTTGAGAAAGTGACTAAATCTCTTTTCTCTCTCTTTGTAATTTCCAGGCCTACACGTGGCTCCAGACGGAGATGGGCCCCGAGACAGACCCGGTGGTCATTGTCCGCTTCGTGGGCTCCTCAGAGTTCGCCACAAACCTGCGCACCCTCCTTCAGAGCATCTGCGAGCAGATAGCCATCAACTACCGTTGCCTGATCCACTTCCTGCCCAACAAGATCCAGGAGATGACGGAGCTGCTAGTCAACCTCCTTGGGGAGTCCTCCTTCCAACGGCCCCTGGTCATCATCCTGGATGCGCTGGAGCAGCTCTCAGAGGCTGACGAGGCCCGCAAGCTGTGGTGGCTTCCCGCCCACCTGCCTCGCACTGTCCGCATCGTGGTCTCAACATTACCCAACAAGCACGGAATCCTCCAAAAGCTTCGCTGTTTGATCCATGATGAAGGACGCTACGTAGAGCTGGTGCAGCGTGACCGCAAGACCTGTAGTCAGACACTGAAGCAGCAGCTGCTGGGGTTGAAGAGGAAGGTGACCTCGGGACAGCAGATCTATGTCAACGAAGCTCTGGCCAAGTGCACGCTACCCATGTTCGTCAACCTCATCTACCGGGAGGTGGTGCACTGGCGCTCGCACAAGGACGTGGACGACCGCTCGCTGTGCTCCACCGTGCACGAGAGCATCGAGCAGCTCTTCTACTCGGTGGAGAACAAGCTGGGGCAGCGGTTTGTGTTCAGGGCGCTGGGATACATTACCATGGCCAAGGCGGGCTTAACGGAGGTAGAGCTGGAGGATATTCTGTCACTGGATAACAGTGTGCTGGGAGATATCATGGTCAGTTCAAATCTAAAAAACCCACTGAGGATCTCCTATGACCTGGTGGCGAGGCTGAAAGAGGAACTGGAGGGGTACCTGGTGGAGAGGCAGGTGAGAAACGTTACCCTGATGGTTTGGGCCAATAGACATCTGCACCTCATCGCCCAGAAGCTGTATCTTAGCAATGAGGAGGACGTGCACCAGATGCACAGCCTCCTGGCCGAGTACTTCCTGGGGGCGTGGTCAGGTGGCAGGAAAAAGATCTTCCACTGCGACAACAACCACTTTGCCTCGCTCAACATCTCCCAACACAAGAACCCCCACCCCCAGCAGCCGTCCCACAAAGAAGCAGCTGCCGAGAAGTACTCCTATGACAGGCAGACCCCTGAGCAGCCCTGGGTGTTCCAGTGCAACCTCTTGGAGCCCGACATCTTCTTCGTCAACCACAGGAAGATGACAGAGCTCCTCTACCACCTGACTCGGAGCGGCCGCACGGACGACCTCATGTACGGGGTCATCATGAACTTCAGTTGGCTCTACACCATGATCAAGATAGGGCAATTTGAGAAGGCGCTGACCGACATCGACGTAGCCTACAGCTACTCCCAGGAGAAAGAGCTCAAGTTCTTGGCCACCACTCTGCGCAGCATCAAGGTCAAAGTGATGAATAACCCGGCGTCCCTGTCTGCAGAGCTGCAGCAGAGGCTCCTCCCCGTGGTAACCTCCCTACCAAAGCTTCGACACCTCCTCCTGGAGTGCGACAAGGATGGCCCCAAGTACTGCTCCATCGTGCCCCTCCACTCCTCCATGGACGTCACCTACAGCCCTGAAAGGCTGCCGCTGTGCTCCAGCTACATGCAGATAGTGGAGATCCTGCCCACCCTGGCCCCCAACATTGTCCTCGTGGCCCTGGACGATGGGTCCGTCAGCACATGGGACGTGGAAAGCAGGCAGCTCCTCCGGCAGATAGACACGGCCCGTTCAGTTGTCCTGGGGATCAGACTAACCAGCGACGAGAAGTATCTGGTCGTGGCAACCACAAAGAATACGCTGCTCATTTATGACAACCATAAGTCCTGCCTGCTGTCCGAAGTAGACATCAAGGGTTCCAAGCACTGTGGTATCACAGGAGGGGTGGCTTTCATCAACGGATTCACACTGGCCAGCCATCATGCCTTGGCCTGGCTAGAGGCCAGTAAAGACGTCAATGTGATTGATCTGCTCTACGGCTGGCCCCTCTACCAGTTCCACTGCTGGTACGAGGTCACCTGCGTCCAATGCTCCCCGGATGGAATGTATGCCTTCTGTGGTCAGTATCTCAACACCACGTCCATTTTCCATCTGGGCACCGGGGACAAGCTAGCCACGGTCACGTCCGAGTTTTCCGGGGGATTCGTCAAGTCCATCTTAGTCCTGGACACCATTCACCAGATGGTGATGATCGATAATGAGGGAAGCCTGTCGGTGTGGAACACCAAAGAGATCACCAACCCCAGACTGATGGAAGATTACGACTGCCGGGGGGACGAGAGTGAGGTGGTGGGCATTGAGCTGTCAGAAGACCAGCGCTCCATCCTCATCTGCAAAGACAAGAGCATTGAGGTCCTGGACACCAAGTTGTGGAAGATGGCAGAGAAGTTCAAGGCCAAGCGCGCTGAGCGTTTCGTGGCTGCAGTCCTCTCCAAAAATGGCCAAAGTATCGTGGCCTCCATGGAGAACACATCATCCATATTTGTGTGGAGGAGGGACAGCGGGCAGTGCATGGCCAGCCTGATTGAGATCTCTGGGGCCATCATTAAACTCATCAAGTCCACCCACCACAACCTGCTCCTGTCTGTGGCCAGCAGTGGAGTGCTATCAGTCTGGGACATTGACATCATCACCGCCATGTCCAACATCGACAAAACAGGTAAGAGGATCCAGAGTTTACAGCTCTCTGGAAGGGAAGACTTTGTGTTCACCATGGACGGCTCCGAAGCCGTCCACAAGTGGAACTTCAGCACAGGCTTCATCGAGACTGTCTTCAAGCACGAGGGCTTGGTGGAGAACTGTGTCCTGACCTCCTCCGGGGATCTTATGGTGACATCAGATGATAAGTGCAGCCAGTACATCTGGCACACGGCCACTGGCGAAAACATTTTCCGCATCAACGGACAGAAGATATCCCAGCTCCTGATGACCCACAACGACCAGTTTGTGGTGTCCCTCTGTGAACAAAACTGCTCCCGAGTCTGGAGGCTGGCCACCGGACACAAAGTGTGCAACATACTGGTGACCCTCCAGAACGCACTGATCACCACCGCAAACACCTTCCTAGTGGGAACTACTAAAAACAAGCTGCTCGCTGTCAGCCTCTGGTCAGGCAGTATTTCTAAGAAGTTTGTCTGTGACGACGGCATTAGCATTGTCAACTTCAAGCTTATTCCCGACTGTCCTGACTTCGTGGTCTTCATTACATCGACAGAGACTGTGTTTATATGGAGCGTGGCGGACGAGTCAGTCTGCAGACGCGTCCAGCTGCCTACTAACTTCCTCAAAAACCTGGAAGACTTCCAGATTTCACCCAATGGGAAACTGGGCATTGTCTCCAAGGGCGACGAGAACATTAACGTGTTAGACCTTCACAGCGGGAAGCTGAGGCTCGTTCACGCCGCCGGCATCATCTGGCGGCAGAAGCTGTCCAGGGACGGGCGCTACCTGGTCTACGTCTGCTTCCGGAACTGTGATGAAGATGACGAAGCGGGTGTGGTGTCCAACCTGATCGTGATGCGTCTGGCGGATGGAAAGAGCATCGGGACATGCTCCCTCTACAAGACGCCCACCTTCCTCTGCCTGTCCCAGCGGGCCCTCAACATCATCATTGGCTTTGAGGACGGCAGCATCAGCACCTACACGGTGGTGGACCGTGTGGACGCCGCACTCAAGATCAAGATTGCCACGTCCAACAGCCGGCAGATTGTCAACAACGCCTCGCAGAAGGTAAGGCCCAAGTGCGGCAACCACACCTTCAAGACCATCGCCGACTGCGTGTGGAGGGAGTCCACTGAGGTCTTCTCCAGGGATAGCCCCATCAATGTGTCTGACTCAGGGGAGCCAGAGACCACCACTCCCACCAAAAAGAGTGAACTGTTGCAGTGAGGGGGTGGGGGGTTACAGTTGACCCTTGTTTACAGCCACCTGATTCAGCTGCAGATGTCTTCTGTGTAGTTTACTATATGCTGGCTGCTACTATAACGCTGCACTCAAGTCATGTATTACTACAACCTATATGGTGTTGCTTATTCATTTTCTTCACACGATGACTGTTAGAATCCAAGTAGTTTTTTATGGTCAAATTTTATTTATATATGATATAAAATATATTTAATGTATTGGTTTGACATAATTTTTCCTTTTGCATTTGAAGAACAGTCAATATTTACATTTCTCCGTTTTACATTTCCAAAGCCATTTCGGTTAGCTTAACCAATTTTCCTTGTACTTGTGTTACTTTCTTTGCGTTGTGCACATTAAACCATAATGTCGTTGTTAAGAAATGTGTATTTATTTATGTTTAATTAAATCATACGTACTGAACATTAAACTATATACACCACTGTTCAAAAGTTTGGGGTCACTTCAAAATGTCCTTGTTTTTGAAAGAAAAGCATTTTTTTTGTCCATTAAAATAACATGAAATTGATCAGCAATGCAGTGTAGACATTGTTAATGTTGTAAATGACGATTGTAGCTGGAAACTGCAGATTTTTTGGGATTATCTACATAGGCGTACAGAGGCCCATTATCAGCAACCATCACTCCTGTGTTCCAATGGCACGTTGTGTTAGCTAATCCAAGTTTATCATTTTAAAAGGCTAATTGATCATTAGAAAACCCTTTTGCAATTATGTTAGCACAGCTGAAAACTTTTGTGCTGATTAAAGAAGCAATAAAACTGTCCCTTCTTTAGACTAGTTGAGTATCTGGAGCATCAGCATTTGTGAGTTTGATTACAGGCTCAAAATGGCCAGAAACAAAGACCTTTCTTCAGAAACTCGTCAGCCTATTCTTGTTAAGAGAAATGAAGAGAAATGCGCAAAATTTCCAAGAAATTTCCAACAGTGAAGAGGCGACTCCGGGATGTTGGCCTTCCATGCAGAGTTCCTCTGTCCAGTGTCTGTGTTCTTTTGCCCATTTTAATCTTTTATGGCTTTTTCTTTGCAACTTTGCCTAGAAGGCCAGCATCCCGGGGGTTGCCTCTTCACTGTTGACACGTTGAGACTTGTTTTGCGGTTACTATTTAATGAAGCTGCCAGTTGAGGACTTGTGAGGCGTCTGTTTCTCAAACTAGACACTCTAATGTACTTGTACTCTTGCTCAGTTGTGCGCCGAGGCCTCCCACTCCTCTTTCTATTCTGGTTAGAGAGTTTGCGCTGTTCTGTGAAGGGAGTAGTACACAGCATTGTATGAGATCTTCAGTTTCTTGGCAATTTCTTGCATGGAATAGCCTTCATTTCTCTTAACAAGAATAGATTGACGAGTTTCAGAAGAAAGGTCTTTGTTTCTCGCCATTTTGAGCTTGTAATCAAACTCACAAATGCTGATGCTCCAGATACTCAACTAGTCTAAAGAAGGCCTGTTTTATTGCTTCTTTAATCAGCACAAAAGTTTTCAGCTGTGCTAACATAATTGCAAAAGGGTTTTCTAATGATCAATTAGCCTTTTAAAATGATAAACTTGGATTAGCTAACACAACGTGCCATTGGAACACAGGAGTGATGGTTGCTGATAATGGGCCTGTACGCCTACAGTATGTAGATATTCCATAAAAGATCAGCCGTTTCCAACTACAATAGTCATTTTACAACATTAACAAAGTCTACACTGTATTTCTGATCAATTTGATGTTATTTTAATGGACCAAAAAAAATGCTTTTCTTTCAAAAACAAGGAAATTTCTAAGTGACCCCAAACTTTTGAACGGTAGTGTATGTACATATCTCTTTTGGCTGCTGCAATTCGTGCAACTCCTTAAAAAAAAATGTTATGTTGTGCTTAATGCAATCAAAGTGAGTGCCTGGTTTTTTAAATGTCTTTTATTTTCGTATAGACTACCGAGAATTGCAGGGAATTCGTAGACACAGTATATACAGAGATACATATACTAATTTAGCATACATAATCAATTAGATTTATTTAAATTATCAAAAAAAAATGAGGATTAAGGTACTTTAGTGGCAGTGTTGAGTTTGAGATTACAAATACATGCATTAACGTATTAACAGCTGTTCCAACTTTACCTGCAATTTCCGGGTTCATGAATTTATCAGTATAGTGTAGCATCTCACTGTACGTATCCACGCCTTAAACAGTCTTCTGTTTTACAGCTTTTACCTTCAGTAAAAAACTTTGTCTTAACATTTAGAGAGAGAAAAAAAAGTGTCATTAGGCACAATGTGGTGAAAGTACTGAAACGTGTTAGATTATTAAGGTTCTGTGAGCGTCAGGTCATTATGAAGGATATTCGGGAACGATGTTCCTAAAGATATCGATGATCATTTTTGTTTTGTTATTTATTAGTCATTTTGATAATCGTTTGTGTGTCTTTGCTCTTTAAACAGGTGTTGGTGTTCGGCTTTGTTTAACATAGTCACAGGGATTCAGAGTTGAAATGAAAGGATATCATCAGTCGATACTAGCGTTTTGGTTTTCTATAAACCTTTTAAGGGCTATTCTGTCTAATTGTACGTATGTATACATATATTTTCAACAGTTGAAGCGTTGGCCCAATTAAGAACTTAAGTAGCAGTATTAAGCTTTAACATATTTCATTATTATATATTTCAAAGCAAACATTCTAAATCTAGAAATATCATACAGTGTATTTGAGTTCAGAGCTTAGTTTGATGTACTGTTCTTTTGACAATGGTCCATTTGTTTTAAGGCTTGTACTTACTTACATCATGACCAAATTGTTTGAGTGTTTTACTGTGATTATGTTGAACCATGATAGTGCATTTTACTCTATCTTTGCTAAGACATTGAGTCCACTTGATATATTGGAATGCCAGTTTAAAGAGTATATTTGAATGTGTCCATATGGAAGCCAGTATATGGTATTATTGTATGTTATGTAACTTGAATGACTTTTAATAACGTACGTGTTTGAAACAAATAGTTGACGTACTGGTAATGAATGTTTCTACCTTATTCTTTGTATGGTCAGGACTGACCTGTTTAGAGATATTTATATTTTCATAAATGTTGTACCTACATTTTGTTACAGAGTTGTTTAACTGGAATTATTCTAACAGAAGAAAAAAAAAGAACTTATGTCTGAAGCAATATGAAATAGTGTGTATGGAACATTTTAACGTAATAAAATGGATCAATTTGTTTGCCTCCAGAACTTTGTCGTGCTTGTCATTGCAGCAGTCTGAGGACGTTACTGATCGTCCAGACCAGGACAACTTTGATGGGGGTCACACAATAACTGTGTACCCACATCCATTCTTACACATGCAGTCAGAGCCGGCCCTAGCTTTTTGGGGACCATAAGCCCCACCCACCAACACCACCATAAGCCCCACCCACCCAAACTAATGACCAGTGGTGAAAAAGTACCCAGTTGTCGTACCTGAGTAAAAGTAAAGATACCTTAATAGAAAATGACTCAAGTGAAAGTAAAAGTCACCCAATAAAATCCTACTTGAGTAAAAGTCTAAAAGTATTTGGTTTTAAATATACTTAAGTATCAAAAGTAAATGTAATTGCTAAAATATACTTAATTATCAAAAGTAAAAGTATAAATCATTTAAAATTCCTTATGTTAAGCAAACCAGACGGCACCATTTTTACTTATTTTTATTTTTATTTTTTATGGATAGCCAGGGGCGTACTCCAACACTCAGACATCATTTACAAACGAAGGATGTGTGTTTAGTGAGTCCGCCAGATCAGAGGCAGGAGGGATGAACGGGATGTTCTCTTGATACGTGTGTGAATTAGACCATTTTCCTGTCCTGCTAAGCATTCAAAATGTAACGAGTACTTTTGGATGTCAGGGAAAATGTTTGAGGAAAAAGGTTCTTAATTTTCTTTAGGAATGTAGTGAAGTAAAAGTTGTCAAAAATATAAAAAGTAAAGTGAATATAACCCCAGAAACGACTTAAGTAGTACTTTTACTTAAGTACTTTACACCACTGCTAATTACAGAGTTTGTTAAGCAGGCTATACACGGTATGGCATTAGCTGCATTTACGCAGCCCAAAATAACTGTCTTATTGTGTAGTTGTATTGACACTTGAGCATAAAGGCCTCCTTCTCTCATCCCTCTCTTTTTCCATCTTTAATTATAAAACCTGTGATTAGAAGGGTTTGAGTGACACCATCACCACCCTCATGTCTCTCGCTCCCTCGCTCTCTGTCTCTCTCTGTCTGTCTCTCTCTCTCTATCTCTCTCTCTCTCCCTCTCTCCATCTCTCTTCCTCTCTTCCTCTCTCACTCCCTTTCTATCTCTTCTCTCCCTCTCTCCAGAGTACTAGAAGATTAAACCACCCAAGACTACACGCATTAATCTTGCAGTGGGCTAAAGTTTTAATGAAAGCTCTGCCCTCACCTAGATAGCAGCCTCGCTGTTGGGAAAAACAATCCCCTACATCCTTGTATAGATACGAGCAATCGGAGCCAGTCTGATTGCTTTCAATGTTGAGTGTTCACAACCAACCGCACACCTGCCCTTCTTTGTGTTTGTCGAGAGGAGCCTGGAATGTTGACGAAGGGCAACGACAAGGATTCTGGGACTCTCAAAACAATACGAGCTGATCCTCTCAAAAGGAGGGGTTTCATTCGTATTCTAGGAGGTGAGATACAAGTTGGCAGTTAAGCAAATATCTGGTCAAAGAGAGGCCTTTGTGTAATAGCGACCATAAGTGAAGGGCCCAGACATTTTGGAATGTCAGAAGTCCCATTTTAGCAGTGTTGTATTATCTTCTCCACAGTAAACAGTCGGACAGTTACCCAATACAGGCCCTGTGACGAAAGATAACTGCCGTGTTCCTTTGGCCTAATTCACCTATGAAGTGAAGCATTCTGGGGAGGGAAAAGCCATTGCCTTTTGGCGGGGAAGATTGCTCTCCGGGTAGGTTGAGGGTTGGAGATCAACCACTGTACCGGTAGACGTCCTGCGCTGTGTGCCTGTGATAGGTTAGGGAGATTATCGTAGGCCGTGTGTGATGTGATGCTGCCTCGGTACATCTGGAGCTTTGGGCTGCGGAGACATGGAGGATGGAATTGGAAAACAGCATGAAAGGGCCCACATACATGTGGAGAAAAAGAGAGCAGAGAAATAAAAAGGAGGCCGATAGTGGAGTGTCATAGGAAGAGGATTACAGCCATACATTTCAAGAATATTTTCAACTATGTCATAGAGATATTGCCGTCAATCAAGCCCAATATTAAGGCTATTTACACAACAGATCAATACATAGGTTGATTGTGTACCTGCTATGAAACTGAACAAGAACGCAAACACCACTGATAAAAAGCAGCATTGTTACAAAACCAGACATTAAGATTATCGAGATAATATGTATTTAAGTGCCTCATTAAATATTTTTTGAACATGGAAAAGGATGGCTTTAGCCAACAAAGGCACAAGACAAAGTCAATTTGAACACACAAGGTGGAGGTTGGGTGGAGGTGAGTTTACATAAAAGCCGCACAGGGCACCATTCGAATCACCCGTGCGTGTTTCTCAGGTCCCGGGGACATTTGTTAATAAGTATATAATAAACCCTCTGTGATAGATTATTCGATCAATTGTTTTCTGCCGTTTGGTTAACGTACAGGGGCAGGCTTAGTTAAACTTCTATCATGAACGTGACAGATATGGAGATCCCAAACAAACAAGTCGGATGAGGTAAAAGACCATACCCGGAGAGTCTGGGTCAGGGGTCAGGGCAGCCTGTCCAGAGGAACAGACATGTGGCCAGCCAGCAAGTGTTGATACCCAGGATGTGGTGTGATTTTAGACATCTCCAATAATGGGAATGATCTGTCTTTCCCTCTCTCTACGTCTCTCTCACTCTAGCCTGGTGACAGTTTTGGTTTTGAGCCAGAGAAAGAGACACCCAAACATGACACTGCTGTGGATCAGGTAACAGAAAGAGAGAAAAAGAAAGAGAGAGAGAGAGAGAGAGAGAGAGAGAGAGAGAGAGAGAGAGAGAGAGAGAGAGAGAGAGAGAGAGAGAGAGAGAGAGAGAGAGAGAGAGAGAGAGAGAGAACTCCATTTCCCTGTGCCACCGCTGGCCATTCCTTTGAAGCAGTGAGGCCAGAGACTCAACAGCTCACATGTCCTGTTATTGTTGTAGTCATGTCTTGTTAATGTGCCAAGTTGATTCCCTCCACCATCACTGTCAGGCCGAGTTGGTGTGGAAAAACATCTCAGGTGTCATGAGAAGAAAATCTGATATTCAGTGTTTTTCACCACCAGTTCCACCACCACCTAAACTAATCCTTAGTGACTGTTGCTAACCATGTTTGTCAGTACATTTAGAGTACACTGTACCCAGTATAATTTTTTATCATCCCTCCAAAACCACGATTAATGAAAAAAAACTCCACTTGCAGATTATCAGTAGCAACGTTTCCATTGTCGACAGATTTGCATGTAAATATTCTAAACTCTAAAGACGATATGCGCATTTTCCCACCAGTTGTTTCCACCGAATGGACTTGTTGGGGACTTGTTCGGGGATTTAACAAATTATCTGTGTGAGATGACGCAGTGCACACAAAATGTAGGCCTACTTTTTCGCGTAAATGTCCATCTACCGAATAAAAAATCTAAATGTCAATATGTTTCCGTCGCATTTTCAACTCTACAGATAGTTTTGTCACAAAAACTGTTGCGTAGAATAACAAACGTGCCTAGTCTGGTGTTGACAGGTGGCCTCTGGCCAACAGCTACCAGGTACCGTGTGGGTAGGCCGCGCTGGTAGACTAGTCTACACGATAACATAATAATGGATGAGAGCGAGAATATTTGTGTTTGTCAAACGGCAGTCAAACACCCGATCACCATGTCGCCAGAATGAGACCCTCGATATTTATTGGAAAGGAGCATCAAGATCACCGTGCACTTTCACCACCCGTGTGAAGTTCATCATAATTGATTTCATCTGCAGCCTAATAATGTGCACGGTTCCCTGGGAAATAGTGGGAGGACTTCGATATGATGTGATTACATCAATATTTGCACATAAAGGCGTTTCCACCAACATGTCTCGCATATGTCATTTTACAAACACAAAAAAAGATCCCACCGTGTCGAACGAACAAATGATCTGTTCTACATATATAAAATTGTTTCCATCACAGCTGTGGTGATTTTTTTTGTTGACGTTATGACTTTACCTCCCATACAAACTGTGGATGGGAACGTGGTTAGTGACGAGCATCGTATGAAACAGCGGAACGGGTGTATTCATTACGTTTCGCAACGGAAACCGTTTACCGTTTATGAACCAAACGGAAGCAAACAGAGCAAACGTAGTAAAAAATAAAAGGGAGGGACCTACCTGCATTTGTCCAATAGAAACTCTCGTTTTTATTGCAAAACTTTTCCGTTTGGAGTAAAACGTTTCTGTTTTGCATACAGAATCGGCGCAATGAATATACCCCTGGTTTAGTGACAGGGGTGGCTGTGTCACTGTCATGTAAAAGGAAGTCGTATATATATGTCTTAACGATGAATAAAATCAACTTAATAAAAGGATCACACTCTTTAAGCACCTAATATGAGCTTGTGTTATGTAATGTTAACGCTCAGTTGACAAGAGGCACTATAGCTCACGTTTTATGATTAATGTACGGCTATTATAGTATTACTAATACTATCCAAATATAATATTATCAAAACGTAGCCTTATGTCATCCGGCCCTGATTCCACACCCTTGTTCATAAACGGGGCACCAGCGGTTCATAAAACAGTGAGAGGGCGAGTATGTAGAAGTTTTGTGATCCGGGTGAAGTCACATGATCGCTCATTATGGCCATGCAAACTAGGCTGCTTAAGTCCAGGCCCTGCTTAGGCTAACATCTGACATTCAAATAGCCGAGCTTTTCTAGAAGACATGGGACAAGGCAGTCACGGGGGACTTTTCCTTAGCAGCGACAGACGGCAACAAACACTACAAAGAAAGGAGCTATCATTGTCAAATATGAACAGAAACTATGTTCTCTTTTCGGATGGTTTGAACTTTTTTCTTTCGTTGCTTTGCGGAGGTTGTGTGTTATAAATGAAAACTGACGTTATCCGTGAATTGTTGATACCTACGGCGAACGGGTGCCACACCTTCATTTAGCGCAACAGGTAAACTATCTCTACCTCTCCTCTTCCCTTCTTTAACAGTACATGTGAAGATAATCAGAGAAGCCTGCCTAGTAGTAGAAGACTACACAAATACGTTATTGCACATTTACAAGTCACATATTAACGACAACAACTGCCGAGAGTTGTAGTTATTATGACAGGCATATGGCTAATATTTATAAATACGCACAAAGCATCTTTGCACATCTGTTGCGCGCGACTCAGTCATAGGCTTCCCATCCCGTTCCCATGATTAAATGTAATGAAAACTATTTCCATGAATACAATTTATAAAATTCACTTTGGAAATTTGAGTTATTAACAATAAAATGAGTTTTGTTTTAGTAAATACAGCACTAAGGCGAGAGAATAAGGGATGTCACAGAATAAGAATTCCCCTCCTATGTATATAATTAAGGCTATTGGTATAAACTGAAAAAGTGTGTGTGTGTGTGTGTGTTGTGTGTAATGTGCATCTACAGATGTAATATCATTAACAACTGTATCATGTTTAATACTGTTGAATACCATTCCTTTGTAGACTGGAAAGACAGAGTAGATTCGTTGTGTGACATATGGTAGGACTATATGAGATCAAAATGCAGAACTCGACCTCCAAAACAGTGAATGGACAGGTATTCCTTCATGTTGTCAATGCCGGTCAATGAAGTTAATGAGCAAAAAGTAATAACAGTTGACTCTATTCGCTACCTAGGGGGTGGGTGGCTCTGAACACAGTTAAAAGCTGTTTGCTTGGCGTCAGGCAAGTTTGTCACTTTCCAATGTGTGCCTGATGCCTCTTATGTGAACTTAATATCTATCAGCTGTCGCAGGTCTCATCAATTTGCCAAGTGGAGATTTTTTGTGCATGGATCGTTCTGTAGGCCTGTGCTAGTATTGTGTTTTTCAAAGCTAACTGAGGCTGACTGAGACTGACTGAGGCTGACTGAGGCTGCCTGAGACTGACTGAGGGTGGCTGAGGCTGGCTGAGACTGGCTGAGACTGACTGAGGCTGACTGAGACTGGCTGAGACTGACTGAGGCTGACTGAGACTGACTGAGGCTGGCTGAGGCTGACTGAGGCTGCCTGAGACTGACTGAGACTGACTGAGGCTGGCTGAGGCTGGCTGAGGCTGACTAAGGCTGGCTGAGGCTGGCTGAGACTGCTGTACACATAAAACTCACCCCATAGGTGTTGTTGAAAAGACACAGACATGATGTCATTAGATATGTACCAGCAGTGTTAAACAGTGTAGGCCTCTCTCCTGACTCTCTCCTGACTCTCTCCTGACTCTTTCCTCTCTCCTGACTCTCTCCTGACTCTCTCCTCTCTCCTGACTCTTTCCTCTCTCCTGGCTCTCTCCTCTCTCCTCTCTCCTGACTCTTTCCTCTCTCCTGACTCTCTCCTCTCTCCTCTCTCCTGACTCTTTCCTCTCTCCTGACTCTCTCCTCTCTCCTCTCTCCTGACTCTCTCCTCTCTCTCCTCTCTCCTCTCTCTCTCCTCTCTCTCTCCTCTCTCCTGACTCTCTCCTCTCTCCTGACTCTCTCCTCTCTCTCCTCTCTCCTGACTCTCTCCTGTCTTCTCTCTCTCCTCTCTCCTGGCTCTCTACTCTCTCTCCTCTCTCCTGACTCTCTCCTCTCTCCTGACTCTCTCCTCTCGCTTCTCTCTCCTCTCTCTTCTCTCTCCTGGCTCTCTCCTCTCTCTCCTCTCTCCTGACTCTCTCCTGACTCTCTCCTCTCTCTCCTCTCTCCTGACTCTCTCCTCTCTCCTGACTCTCTCCTCTCTCCTGACTCTCTCCTCTCTCTCCTCTCTCCTGGCTCTCTCCTCTCTCTCCTCTCTCCTGACTCTCTCCTCTCTCCTGACTCTCTCCTCTCACTTCTCTCTCCTCTCTCTTCTCTCTCCTGACTCTCTCCTCTCTCTCCTCTCTCCTGACTCTCTTCTCTCTCTCCTCTCTCCTGGCTCTCTCCTCTCTCTCCTCTCTCCTGACTCTCTCCTCTCTCCTGACTCTCTCCTCTCGCTTCTCTCTCCTCTCTCTTCTCTCTCCTGGCTCTCTCCTCTCTTTCCTCTCTCTCCTCTCTCCTGACTCTTTCCTCTCTCTCCTCTCTCCTGACTCTCTCCTACCTAAAAACACTGTGCACTGAATAGGTGTCCTACTCCCTCATGTAACCTAGTGACCAGCGTGAAGGTGTCCACAGGGTCCATTTTCATTTAGCAACAGATCTAGCATCCTCTCAGTTCATACCATTCCCCAAAACCTAACATTTATCATTAGAGTGGGAATGTCAAGACTGACTTCAGATTAGTGTCTAAAGAGCAGAGAGCTCTAACCCTGTTCCTGGAGAGCTACCCTCCTGTAGGTTTAAACTCCAACCCTGTTCCTGGAGAACTACCGTCCTGTAGTTTTTAACTCCAACCCTGTTCCTGGAGAGATACCCTCCTGTAGGTTTAAACTCCAACCCTGTTCTTGGAGAGATACCCTCCTGTAGGTTTTAACTCCAACCCTGTTCCTGGAGAGCCACCCTCCTGTAGGTTTTAACTCCAACCCCAGTTGTAACTAACCTGAATCAACTTTTCAACCAGCTAATTTTTAGAATCAGCTGCGCTGATTGTGGGGTGATAAGGGGATGTAGGGGTAGTGGAGTGATAAGGTGATCTGGGGGTAGTGGGTGATAAGGATATCTGGGGGTAGTGGGGTGATACGGTGATCTGGGGATAGTGGGTGATAAGGATATCTGGGGGTAGTGGGGTGATAAGGTGATCTGGGGATAGTGGGTGATAAGGTGATCTGGGGATAGTGGGTGATACGGTTATCTGGGGGTAGTGGGGTGATAAGGTGATCTGGGGATAGTGGGGTGATAAGGTAATGTGGGGATAGTGGGGTGATAAGGTGATCTGGGGATAGTGGGGTGATAAGGTGATGTGGGGATAGTGGGGTGATAAGGTGATGTAGGGGTAGTGGGGTGATAAGGTTATGTAGGGGTAGTGGAGTGATAAAGGGATGTGTTGTAGGGGTAGTGGGTGATAAGGTGATCTGGGGGTAGTGGAATTGGGTGATAAGCTGATGTAGGGGTAGTGGGGTGATAAGGTGATGTAGGGGTAGTGGGGTGATAAGGTGATGTAAGGGTAGTGGGATAACATGGTGATGTAGGGATAGTAGGGTGATAAGGTGATATAGGGGTAGTGGGGTGATAAAATGATGTGGGGATAGTGGGGTGATAAGGTGATGTGAGGGTAGTGGGGTGATAAGGTGATGTGAGGGTAGTGGGGTGATAAGGTGATGTGAGGGTAGTGGGGTGATAAGGTGATGTGGGGATAGTGGGGTGATAAGGTGATGTGAGGGTAGTGGGGTGATAAGGTGATGTGGGGATAGTGGGGTGATAAGGTGATGTGAGGGTAGTGGGGTGATAAGGTGATGTGGGGGTAGTGGGGTGATAAGGTGATGTAGGGGTAGTGGGGTGATAAGGTGATGTAGGGGTAGTGGGATGACAAGGTGATGTAGGGATAGTGGGGTGATAAGGTGATGTAGGGGTAGTGGGGTGATAAGGTGATGTAGGGATAGTGGGGTGATAAGGTGATGTAGGGGTAGTGGGGTGATAAGGTGATGTAGGGATAGTAGGGTGATAAGGTGATGTAAGGGTAGTGGGATGACAAGGTGATGTAGGGATAGTGGGTTGATAAGGTGATATAGGTGTAGTTAGTGATAAGGTGATGTAGGGGTAGTGGGGTGATAAGGTGATGTAGGGGTAGTGGGGTGATAAGGTGATGTAGGGGTAGTGGGGTGATAAGGTGATGTGGGGTAGTGGGGTGATAAGGTGATGTAGGTGTAGTGGGGTGATAAGGTGATGTGGGGGTAGTGGGGTGATAAGGTGATGTAGGTGTAGTGGGTGATAAGGTGATGTGGGGGTAGAGGGGTGATAAGGTGATGTGGGGGTAGTGGGGTGATAAGGTGATGTAGGTGTAGTGGGTGATAAGGTGATGTAGGGGTAGTGGGGTGATAAGGTGATGTAGGGGTAGTGGGTGATAAGGTGATGTGGGGGTAGTGGGGTGATAAGGTGATGTGGGGATAGTGGGGTGATAAGGTGATGTGGGGTAGTGGGTGATAAGGTGATGTAGGGGTAGTGGGTGATAAGGTGATGTAGGGGTAGTGGGTGATAAGGTGATGTGGGGATAGTGGGGTGATAAGGTGATGTGGGGGTAGTGGGGTGATAAGGTGATCTGGGGATAGTGGGGTGATAAGGTGATGTGGGGATAGTGGGGTGATAAGGTGATGTAGGGGTAGTGGGGTGATAAGGTTATGTAGGGGTAGTGGAGTGATAAAGGGATGTGTTGTAGGGGTAGTGGGTGATAAGGTGATCTGGGGGTAGTGGAATTGGGTGATAAGCTGATGTAGGGGTAGTGGGGTGATAAGGTGATGTAAGGGTAGTGGGATAACATGGTGATGTAGGGATAGTAGGGTGATAAGGTGATATAGGGGTAGTGGGGTGATAAAATGATGTGGGGATAGTGGGGTGATAAGGTGATGTGAGGGTAGTGGGGTGATAAGGTGATGTGGGGATAGTGGGGTGATAAGGTGATGTGAGGGTAGTGGGGTGATAAGGTGATGTGGGGTAGTGGGGTGATAAGGTGATGTAGGGGTAGTGGGGTGATAAGGTGATGTAGGGGTAGTGGGATGACAAGGTGATGTAGGGATAGTGGGGTGATAAGGTGATGTAGGGGTAGTGGGGTGATAAGGTGATGTAGGGATAGTAGGGTGATAAGGTGATGTAGGGGTAGTGGGGTTATAAGGTGATGTAAGGGTAGTGGGATGACAAGGTGATGTAGGGATAGTGGGTTGATAAGGTGATATAGGGGTAGTTAGTGATAAGGTGATGTAGGGGTAGTGGGGTGATAAGGTGATGTAGGGGTAGTGGGGTGATAAGGTGATGTAGGGGTAGTGGGATGATAAGGTGATGTGGGGGTAGTGGGGTGATAAGGTGATGTAGGTGTAGTGGGGTGATAAGGTGATGTGGGGGTAGTGGGGTGATAAGGTGATGTAGGTGTAGTGGGTGATAAGGTGATGTGGGGGTAGAGGGTGATAAGGTGATGTGGGGGTAGTGGGGTGATAAGGTGATGTAGGTGTAGTGGGTGATAAGGTGATGTAAGGGTTGTGGGGTGATAAGGTGATGTAGGGGTAGTGGGTGATAAGGTGATGTGGGGGTAGTGGGGTGATAAGGTGATGTGGGGATAGTGGGGTGATAAGGTGATGTGGGGTAGTGGGTGATAAGGTGATGTAGGGGTAGTGGGTGATAAGGTGATGTAGGGGTAGTGGGTGATAAGGTGATGTGGGGATAGTGGGGTGATAAGGTGATGTGGGGTAGTGGGGTGATAAGGTGATGTGGGGATAGTGGGGTGATAAGGTGATGTGGGGGTAGTGGGGTGATAAGGTGATGTGGGGGTAGTGGGGTGATAAGGTGATGTGGGGATAGTGGGGTGATAAGGTGATGTGGGGTAGTGGGTGATAAGGTGATGTAGGGGTAGTGGGGCGATAAGGTGATGTAGGTGTAGTGGGTGATAAGGTGATGTAGGGGTAGTGGGGTGATAAGGTGATCTGGGGATAGTGGGGTGATAAGGTGATGTGGGGTAGTGGGTGATAAGGTTATGTAGGGGTAGTGGGTGATAAGGTGATGTAGGGGTAGTGGGGTGATAAGGTGATGTAGGGGTAGTGGGGTGATAAGGTGATGTAGGGGTAGTGGGGTAATTAGGTATTGTAGGCTTAGTGGGTGGTAAGGTTATGTGGGGGTAGTGGGGTGATAAGGTAATGTAGGCGTAGTGGGGTGATAAGGTGATGTGGGGGTAGTGGGTGATAAGGTGATGTAGGGGTAGTGGGGTGATAAGGTGATCTGGGGATAGTGGGGTGATAAGGTGATGTGGGGGTAGTGGGTGATAAGGTTATGTAGGGGTAGTGGGTGATAAGGTGATGTAGGGGTAGTGGGGTGATAAGGTGATGTAGGGGTAGTGGGGTGATAAGGTGATGTAGGGGTAGTGGGGTAATTAGGTATTGTAGGCTTAGTGGGTGGTAAGGTTATGTGGGGTAGTGGGGTGATAAGGTAATGTAGGCGTAGTGGGGTGATAAGGTGATGTGGGGGTAGTGGGTGATTAGGTAATGTAGGCGTAGTGGGGTGATAAGGTGATGTAGGGGTAGTGGGGTGATAAGGTAATGTAGGGGTAGTGGGGTGATAAGGTTATGTAGGTGTAGTGGGTGATAAGGTGATGTGGGGGTAGTGGGGTGATAAGGTGATGTGGGGGTAGTGGGGTGATAAGGTGATGTAGGTGTAGTGGGTGATAAGGTGATGTAGGGGTAGTGGGGTGATAAGGTGATGTAGGGGTAGTGGGTGATAAGGTGATGTAGGGGTAGTGGGGTGATAAGGTGATGTAGGTGTAGTGGGTGATAAGGTGATGTGGGGGTAGTGGGGTGATAAGGTGATGTAGGGGTAGTGGGGTGATAAGGTGATGTGGGGGTAGTGGGGTGATAAGGTTATGTAGGTGTAGTGGGTGATAAGGTGATGTGGGGGTAGTGGGGTGATAAGGTGATGTGGGGGTGAGTGGGGTTATAAGGTGATGTAGGTGTAGTGGGTGATAAGGTGATGTAGGGGTAGTGGGGTGATAAGGTGATGTAGGGGTAGTGGGTGATAAGGTGATGTAGGGGTAGTGGGGTGATAAGGTGATGTAGGTGTAGTGGGTGATAAGGTGATGTGGGGGTAGTGGGGTGATAAGGTGATGTAGGTGTAGTGGGTGATAAGGTGATGTAGGGGTAGTGGGGTGATAAGGTGATGTGGGGATAGTGGGGTGATAAGGTGATGTGGGGGTAGTGGGGTGATAAGGTGATGTGGGGGTAGTGGGGTGATAAGGTGATGTGGGGATAGTGGGGTGATAAGGTGATGTGGGGTAGTGGGGTGATAAGGTGATGTAGGGGTAGTAGGTGATGTGGGTGATAAGGTGATGTGGGGGTAGTGGGGTGATAAGGTGATGTGGGGATAGTGGGGGTGATAAGGTGATGTGGGGGTAGTGGGGTGATAAGGTGATGTGGGGTAGTGGGGTGATAAGGTGATGTGGGATAGTGGGGTGATAAGGTGATGTGGGGTAGTGGGTGATAAGGTGATGTAGGGGTAGTGGGTGATAAGGTGATGTAGGGGTAGTGGGTGATAAGGTGATGTGGGGATAGTGGGGTGATAAGGTGATGTGGGGGTAGTGGGGTGATAAGGTGATGTGGGGATAGTGGGGTGATAAGGTGATGTGGGGGTAGTGGGGTGATAAGGTGATGTGGGGGTAGTGGGGTGATAAGGTGATGTGGGGATAGTGGGGTGATAAGGTGATGTGGGGTAGTGGGTGATAAGGTGATGTAGGGGTAGTGGGGCGATAAGGTGATGTAGGTGTAGTGGGTGATAAGGTGATGTAGGGGTAGTGGGGTGATAAGGTGATCTGGGGATAGTGGGGTGATAAGGTGATGTGGGGGTAGTGGGTGATAAGGTTATGTAGGGGTAGTGGGTGATAAGGTGATGTAGGGGTAGTGGGGTGATAAGGTGATGTAGGGGTAGTGGGGTGATAAGGTGATGTAGGGGTAGTGGGGTAATTAGGTATTGTAGGCTTAGTGGGTGGTAAGGTTATGTGGGGTAGTGGGGTGATAAGGTAATGTAGGCGTAGTGGGGTGATAAGGTGATGTGGGGGTAGTGGGTGATAAGGTGATGTAGGGGTAGTGGGGTGATAAGGTGATCTGGGGATAGTGGGGTGATAAGGTGATGTGGGGGTAGTGGGTGATAAGGTTATGTAGGGGTAGTGGGTGATAAGGTGATGTAGGGGTAGTGGGGTGATAAGGTGATGTAGGGGTAGTGGGGTGATAAGGTGATGTAGGGGTAGTGGGGTAATTAGGTATTGTAGGCTTAGTGGGTGGTAAGGTTATGTGGGGGTAGTGGGGTGATAAGGTAATGTAGGCGTAGTGGGGTGATAAGGTGATGTGGGGGTAGTGGGTGATTAGGTAATGTAGGCGTAGTGGGGTGATAAGGTGATGTAGGGGTAGTGGGGTGATAAGGTAATGTAGGGGTAGTGGGGTGATAAGGTTATGTAGGTGTAGTGGGTGATAAGGTGATGTGGGGGTAGTGGGGTGATAAGGTGATGTGGGGGTAGTGGGGTGATAAGGTGATGTAGGTGTAGTGGGTGATAAGGTGATGTAGGGGTAGTGGGGTGATAAGGTGATGTAGGGGTAGTGGGTGATAAGGTGATGTAGGGGTAGTGGGGTGATAAGGTGATGTAGGTGTAGTGGGTGATAAGGTGATGTGGGGGTAGTGGGGTGATAAGGTGATGTAGGGGTAGTGGGGTGATAAGGTGATGTGGGGGTAGTGGGGTGATAAGGTTATGTAGGTGTAGTGGGTGATAAGGTGATGTGGGGGTAGTGGGGTGATAAGGTGATGTGGGGGTAGTGGGGTGATAAGGTGATGTGGGGATAGTGGGGTGATAAGGTGATGTGGGGGTAGTGGGGTTATATGGTGATGGGGGGGTAGTGGGGTGATAAGGTGATGTGGGGATAGTGGGGTGATAAGGTGATGTGGGGTAGTGGGTGATAAGGTGATGTAGGGGTAGTGGGGCGATAAGGTGATGTAGGTGTAGTGGGTGATAAGGTGATGTAGGGGTAGTGGGGTGATAAGGTGATCTGGGGATAGTGGGGTGATAAGGTGATGTGGGGGTAGTGGGTGATAAGGTTATGTAGGGGTAGTGGGTGATAAGGTGATGTAGGGGTAGTGGGGTGATAAGGTGATGTAGGGGTAGTGGGGTGATAAGGTGATGTAGGGGTAGTGGGGTAATTAGGTATTGTAGGCTTAGTGGGTGGTAAGGTTATGTGGGGGTAGTGGGGTGATAAGGTAATGTAGGCGTAGTGGGGTGATAAGGTGATGTGGGGTAGTGGGTGATAAGGTGATGTAGGGGTAGTGGGGTGATAAGGTGATCTGGGGATAGTGGGGTGATAAGGTGATGTGGGGGTAGTGGGTGATAAGGTTATGTAGGGGTAGTGGGTGATAAGGTGATGTAGGGGTAGTGGGGTGATAAGGTGATGTAGGGGTAGTGGGGTGATAAGGTGATGTAGGGGTAGTGGGGTAATTAGGTATTGTAGGCTTAGTGGGTGGTAAGGTTATGTGGGGGTAGTGGGGTGATAAGGTAATGTAGGCGTAGTGGGGTGATAAGGTGATGTGGGGGTAGTGGGTGATTAGGTAATGTAGAGTAGTGGGGTGATAAGGTGATGTAGGGGTAGTGGGGTGATAAGGTAATGTAGGGGTAGTGGGGTGATAAGGTTATGTAGGTGTAGTGGGTGATAAGGTGATGTGGGGGTAGTGGGGTGATAAGGTGATGTGGGGGTAGTGGGGTGATAAGGTGATGTAGGTGTAGTGGGTGATAAGGTGATGTAGGGGTAGTGGGGTGATAAGGTGATGTAGGGGTAGTGGGTGATAAGGTGATGTAGGGGTAGTGGGGTGATAAGGTGATGTAGGTGTAGTGGGTGATAAGGTGATGTGGGGGTAGTGGGGTGATAAGGTGATGTAGGGGTAGTGGGGTGATAAGGTGATGTGGGGGTAGTGGGGTGATAAGGTTATGTAGGTGTAGTGGGTGATAAGGTGATGTGGGGGTAGTGGGGTGATAAGGTGATGTGGGGGTAGTGGGGTTATAAGGTGATGTAGGTGTAGTGGGTGATAAGGTGATGTAGGGGTAGTGGGGTGATAAGGTGATGTAGGGGTAGTGGGTGATAAGGTGATGTAGGGGTAGTGGGGTGATAAGGTGATGTAGGTGTAGTGGGTGATAAGGTGATGTGGGGGTAGTGGGGTGATAAGGTGATGTAGGTGTAGTGGGTGATAAGGTGATGTAGGGGTAGTGGGGTGATAAGGTGATGTGGGGATAGTGGGGTGATAAGGTGATGTGGGGGTAGTGGGGTGATAAGGTGATGTGGGGGTAGTGGGGTGATAAGGTGATGTGGGGATAGTGGGGTGATAAGGTGATGTGGGGTAGTGGGTGATAAGGTTATGTAGGGGTAGTGGGTGATAAGGTGATGTAGGGGTAGTGGGTGATAAGGTGATGTGGGGATAGTGGGGTGATAAGGTGATGTGGGGGTAGTGGGGTGATAAGGTGATGTGGGGATAGTGGGGTGATAAGGTGATGTGGGGGTAGTGGGGTGATAAGGTGATGTGGGGTAGTGGGGTGATAAGGTGATGTGGGGATAGTGGGGTGATAAGGTGATGTGGGGTAGTGGGTGATAAGGTGATGTAGGGGTAGTGGGGCGATAAGGTGATGTAGGTGTAGTGGGTGATAAGGTGATGTAGGGGTAGTGGGTGATAAGGTGATGTGGGGATAGTGGGGTGATAAGGTGATGTGGGGGTAGTGGGGTGATAAGGTGATGTGGGGATAGTGGGGTGATAAGGTGATGTGGGGGTAGTGGGGTGATAAGGTGATGTGGGGGTAGTGGGGTGATAAGGTGATGTGGGGATAGTGGGGTGATAAGGTGATGTGGGGTAGTGGGTGATAAGGTGATGTAGGGGTAGTGGGGCGATAAGGTGATGTAGGTGTAGTGGGTGATAAGGTGATGTAGGGGTAGTGGGGTGATAAGGTGATCTGGGGATAGTGGGGTGATAAGGTGATGTGGGGGTAGTGGGTGATAAGGTTATGTAGGGGTAGTGGGTGATAAGGTGATGTAGGGGTAGTGGGGTGATAAGGTGATGTAGGGGTAGTGGGGTGATAAGGTGATGTAGGGGTAGTGGGGTAATTAGGTATTGTAGGCTTAGTGGGTGGTAAGGTTATGTGGGGGTAGTGGGGTGATAAGGTAATGTAGGCGTAGTGGGGTGATAAGGTGATGTGGGGGTAGTGGGTGATAAGGTGATGTAGGGGTAGTGGGGTGATAAGGTGATCTGGGGATAGTGGGGTGATAAGGTGATGTGGGGGTAGTGGGTGATAAGGTTATGTAGGGGTAGTGGGTGATAAGGTGATGTAGGGGTAGTGGGGTGATAAGGTGATGTAGGGGTAGTGGGGTGATAAGGTGATGTAGGGGTAGTGGGGTAATTAGGTATTGTAGGCTTAGTGGGTGGTAAGGTTATGTGGGGGTAGTGGGGTGATAAGGTAATGTAGGCGTAGTGGGGTGATAAGGTGATGTGGGGGTAGTGGGTGATTAGGTAATGTAGGCGTGGTGGGGTGATAAGGTGATGTTGGGGTAGTGGGGTGATAAGGTAATGTAGGGGTAGTGGGGTGATAAGGTTATGTAGGTGTAGTGGGTGATAAGGTGATGTGGGGGTAGTGGGGTGATAAGGTGATGTGGGGGTAGTGGGGTGATAAGGTGATGTAGGTGTAGTGGGTGATAAGGTGATGTAGGGGTAGTGGGGTGATAAGGTGATGTAGGGGTAGTGGGTGATAAGGTGATGTAGGGGTAGTGGGGTGATAAGGTGATGTAGGTGTAGTGGGTGATAAGGTGATGTGGGGGTAGTGGGGTGATAAGGTGATGTAGGGGTAGTGGGGTGATAAGGTGATGTGGGGGTAGTGGGGTGATAAGGTTATGTAGGTGTAGTGGGTGATAAGGTGATGTGGGGGTAGTGGGGTGATAAGGTGATGTGGGGGTAGTGGGGTTATAAGGTGATGTAGGTGTAGTGGGTGATAAGGTGATGTAGGGGTAGTGGGGTGATAAGGTGATGTAGGGGTAGTGGGTGATAAGGTGATGTAGGGGTAGTGGGGTGATAAGGTGATGTAGGTGTAGTGGGTGATAAGGTGATGTGGGGGTAGTGGGG
>CM059798.1:21885000-21892500 GCA_030435695.1 Brachymystax lenok tsinlingensis
GGTCATTAAGCTATCCACAAAGTGCATAACTGCAGTGTATGCGAGTTTGCTTTGCCAGCAGTATTTCTGTAGGACAGGTTGGTATCTCTAGACTGGTATGAGATGACACACTCATTTTTCATCTAAAGATTTTAGTTCATTACCTTTGGACTGAAAACCCTATCTTCCGGGGTTTAGTTTGGTCTGAAACCCTAGCTTCTGGGTTTAGTTTGGTCTGAAGTCCTATCTTCGGGAGTTTGGTCTGAAACCCTAGCTTCGGGGGTTTAGTTTGGTCTGAAACCCTATCTTCTGTGGTTTAGTTTTGGTCAGAAACCCTAGCTTCAGGGGTTTAGTTTGGTCTGAAACCCTAGCTTCGGGGTTTAGTTTGGTCTGAAACCCTAGCTTCGGGGATTTAGTTTGGTCTGAAACCCTAGCTTCGGGGTTTAGTTTGGTCTGAAACCCTAGCTTCAGGGATTTAGTTTGGTCTGAAACCCTAGCTTCAGGAGTTTCGTTTGGTCTGAAACCCTAGCTTCGGGGTTTAGTTTGTTCTGAAACCCTAGCTTCGGGGATTTCGTTTGGTCTGAAACCCTAGCTTCTGGGATTTAGTTTGGTCTGAAACCCTAGCTTCAGGGGTTTAGTTTGGTCTGAAACCCTAGCTCCGGGGATTTTGTTTGGTCTGAAACCCTAACCGAAAGGTTCCTGTTTTGAATACTTGAGCCGTCAAGGTGAAAAATCGGTTGATGTGTACTTGAGCCAGGCACTTAACCCTAATTTTGCACAAGGGGTTGTGGCTGACCCTGTGAAACAACACATTTCACTGCACCTATCTGGTGTGTGTGACAAAAAAACATATTTGATTTCAAGCCATACGTGAAGCCTATATTCAAGAAAAACAAATAAATCTTCGCCTTGCCTTTGCTCAAATGGATCTGATTGCCAATGCGATGCCCCACCCCCGATTCCATTCCAATTCACCTCTAGAGAACAATCTGCAGCAATAAACATTTTATTGTCTACTTTTCCAAAATGGAACGTTTCAATTTCCTTCTAAGGAAAACAATTAGGAGAATGTCATTTTCCAAAGGTGAGAGTCCTGGAGGTTTAGACCTTCATATCTCCTCAGATCATAAGAAATATAAAATAATATTACCACCGATGGACAATGACCAATATCGGAATCAATGACAGGTCATCTGACACACAGATTGAATTCTCCAGCTCACTATGCACCTGGAAGTTCACCAAGGGAGAGCGACAATTGGTCATTTTGATGTTCTGATGCATCTCTGAGACTGACGCTTTTGATGAGAGAGTATTGATGTGGTGTAATATTTGATTGACAGTAGTGACTGTCACTCATCCCTCCTCCTTCTTCTGGTCTACCTGGCATACTTATGAGTCACTGTCTGTCTGCATGTCTGCCTGCCTGCCTGTCTGTCTGTCTCTCGCTCTCTCTGTCTGTCTGTCTGTCTGCCTCTCTGTTTGTCTGCCTGTCTGTCTCTCTGTCTGTCTGTCTCTCTGTCTGTCTGCCTGTCTGTCTCTCTGTATGCCTGTCTGCCTGCCTGTCTGTCTCTCCGTCTGCCTGTCTGCTTGTCTGTCTGCCTCCGTCTGTCTGCCTGTCTCCCTGTCTGTCTCTGTCTGTCTGTCTTCTGTCTGTCTGTCTGCCTGTCTTTCTGTCTGTCCGTCTGTCTGTCATACTGTCATAGTGTCACAATGTCACAGTGTTGTAGTATCATAGTGTCAGAGTGTTACAGTGTCATAGTGTTATAGTGTCACTGTGTCATAGTGTCATAGTGTTACAGTGTCATAGTGTCATAGTGTTAGTTACAGTGTCATAGTGTTATATTGTTACAGTGTCATAGTGTTATAGTGTCATAATGTTGTAGTGTCATAGTGTTACAGTGTCATAGTGTTATAGTGTCATAGTGTTATAGTGTTATAGTGTCATAGTGTTATAGTGTCACAGTGGCATAGTCTTATAGTGTTATAGTGTGACAGTGTCATAGTGTCATAGTGTTATAGTGTCATAATGTTGTAGTGTCATAGTGTCACAGTGTCATAGTGTTATAGTGTCATAGTGTTACAGTGTTATAGTGTCACAGTGTCATAGTGTCACATTGTCATAGTGTTATAGTGTCATAGTGTTGTAGTGTCATAGTGTCATAGTGTTAGTTACAGTGTCATAGTGTTATAGTGTTACAGTGTCATAGTGTTATAGTGTCATAGTGTTATAGTGTCATAATGTTGTAGTGTCATAGTGTTACAGTGTCATGGTGTTATAGTGTTACAGTGTCATAGTGTTATAGTGTTACAGTGTCATAGTGTCATAGTGTTATAGTGTCATAATGTTCTAGTGTCATAGTGTTATAGTGTTACAGTGTCATAGTGTCATAGTGTTCTAGTGTCATAGTGTCATAGTGTTAGTTACAGTGTCATAGTGTCATAGTGTTCTAGTGTCATAGTGTCATAGTGTTAGTTACAGTGTCATAGTGTTATAGTGTCATAGTGTTCTAGTGTCATAGTGTCATAGTGTTAGTTACAGTGTCATAGTGTTATAGTGTTACAGTGTCATAGTGTTATAGTGTCATAGTGTTATAGTGTCATAATGTTGTAGTGTCATAGTGTTACAGTGTCATGGTGTTATAGTGTTACAGTGTCATAGTGTTATAGTGTTACAGTGTCATAATGTTATAGTGTCATAGTGTTATAGTGTCATAATGTTGTAGTGTCATAGTGTTATAGTGTTACAGTGTCATAGTGTCATAGTGTTCTAGTGTCATAGTGTCATAGTGTTATAGTGTTACAGTGTCATAGTGTTACAGTGTCATAGTGTCATAGTGTCATAGTGTTCTAGTGTCATAGTGTCATAGTGTTAGTTACAGTGTCATAGTGTTATATTGTTACAGTGTCATAGTGTTATAGTGTCATAATGTTGTAGTGTCATAGTGTTACAGTGTCATAGTGTTATAGTGTCATAGTGTTATAGTGTCATAGTGTCATAGTGTTATAGTGTTACAGTGTCATAGTGTTATAGTGTCATAGTGTTACAGTGTCATAGTGTTATAGTGTTATAGTGTCATAGTGTTATAGTGTCATAGTGTTATAGTGTTATAGTGTCATAGTGTTATAGTGTCACAGTGGCATAGTCTTATAGTGTTATAGTGTGACAGTGTCATAGTGTCATAGTGTCATAGTGTTATAGTGTCATAATGTTGTAGTGTCATAGTGTCACAGTGTCATAGTGTTATAGTGTCATAGTGTTACAGTGTTATAGTGTCACAGTGTCATAGTGTCACATTGTCATAGTGTTACAGTATCATAGTGTTATAGTGTCATAGTGTTATAGTGTCATAATGTTGTAGTGTCATAGTGTTATAGTGTCATAGTGTTATAGTGTCATAGTGTTATAGTGTTACAGTGTCATAGTGTTATAGTGTCATAATGCTGTAGTGTCATAGTGTTACAGTGTCATAGTGTTATAGTGTCATAGTGTCATAATTTTACAGTGTCATAGTGTTATAGTGTTATAGTGTTACAGTGTCATAGTGTTATAGTGTTACAGTGTCATAGTGCCATAGTGGTATAGTGTCATAATGTTGTAGTGTCATAGTGTTATAGTGTCATAGTGTTATAGTGTCATAGTGTTATAGTGTTACAGTATCATAGTGTTACAGTGTCATAGTGTTATAGTGTCATAGTGTCATAGTCATCTAGTGTCATAGTGTCATAGTGTTAGTTACAGTGTCATAGTGTTATATTGTTACAGTGTCATAGTGTTATAGTGTCATAATGCTGTATTGTCATAGTGTTATAGTGTCATAGTGTTATAGTGTTACAGTGTCATAGGGTTATAGTGTTACAGTGTCATAGTGTTATAGTGTCATAGTGTTATAGTGTCATAATGTTGTCGTGTTATAGTGTCATAGTGTTCTAGTGTCATAGTGTCATAGTGTTAGTTACAGTGTCATAGTGTTATATTGTTACAGTGTCATAGTGTTATAGTGTCATAGTGTCATAGTGTTATAGTGTCATAGTGTTGTAGTGTCATAGTGTTATAGTGTCATAGTGTTATAGTGTCATAGTGTTACAGTGTCATAGTGTTATAGTGTCATAGTGTTACAGTGTCATAGTGTTATAGTGTTACAGTGTCATAGTGTCATAGTGTTATAGTGTCATAATGTTATAGTGTCATAGTGTTTTAGTGTCACAGTGTCATAGAGTCATAGTGTTATAGTGTTACAGTGTCATAGTGCCATAGTGTCATAGTGTTATAGTGTTGTAGTGTCATAGTGTCACAGTGTCACAGTGTCATAGTGTTATAGTGTCATATTGTCATAGTGTTATAGTGTTACAGTGTCATAGTGTTATAGTGTCACAGTGTCATAGTGTCATAGTGTTATAGTGTTACAGTGTCATAGTGTCATAGTGTCATAGTGTTATAGTGTCATAATGTTGCAGTGTCATAGTGTTATAGTGTCACAGTGTCATAGTGTTACAGTGTCGTAGTGTTATAGTGTCACAGTGTCATAGTGTTGCAGTGTCATTCCGTCATAGTGTTATAGTGTCATAATGCTGTAGGGTCATAGTGTTATAGTGTCATAGTGTTATAGTGTCATAGTGTTATAGTGTTACAGTGTCATAGTGTTATAGTGTTATAGTGTTACAGTGTCATGGTGTTATAGTGTCATAATGTTGTAGTGTCATAGTGTTATAGTGTTACAGTGTCATAGTGTTATAGTGTCACAGTGTTATAGTGTCATAGTGTCATAGTGTTATAGTGTCATAGTGCTATAGTGTTATAGTGTTATACTATCACAGTGTCACAGTGACAGTGTCATAGTGTTATAGTGTTATAGTGTTACAATGTCACAGTGTCACAGTGACAGTGTCATAGTGTTATAGTGTTACAATGTCACAATGTCACAGTGTCACAGTGTCACAGTGTCATAGTGTTATGGTGTTATAATGTCACAGTGTCATAATGTCACAGTGTTATAGTGTTATAATGTTACAGTGTCATAGAGTCACAGTGTCATAGAGTCACAGTGTCACAGTGCAATAGTGTCACAGTGGCATAGTGTTATAGTATATAGGTTGAATCACAAAAACAGCTGTACTGTGACCCTCAAGGTCTGGAGTTGTGTACTATAGTCTAGTTATAGTAAACCTCAGGTAACAGAACTAACTCAAACCTGCTCACAACCAGAGACCTGAAGTTCAAGCAGGTATTTTCTTCTTTCAACAATTACCCAGACTGTGTATGCTTGGGAGTGGGCCGGGTACTTTAAATGCTGATACTGTTTGTTTAACAGGACGGTTCAGTTAACTTGTTTTTTTTTGTCACTGGCTTTCTCTTGCTCAGCAGAGCAACTTAGTTAGCCCAAGGCAAACCTGGGTGTAAATACTATTTGAAAACGTTCAAAGTGCTTTTGCCTGCCTGAAGTGTCAGATGGGTTGTGTTTGCACTTTTGGACCTTTTCTATTGGCTTTATTAAGTCAGGCAAGTTCAATCAAGCACAGATATTTGATTTGATTTGATTAGGATCTCTTCTAGTCCTCATTTGGACTAATCTTCCAAGAGTCCTTGTACATTAAAATAAAATGTATAATACGATTAAAGTTTCACATACAACACACACTGACAATCTATTCCTAGTATTGACTAAATGGGCTCCCGAAGTGGCGCAGCAGTCTAAGGCACTGCATCTCAGTGCTAATAGGCATTGCTGTAGTCTCTGGTTCAAATCCAGGGTGCATCCCATCTGGCATCACATCATTGGGAGTCCTGTAAGGTGGCACACAATTGGCCCAGCATTGGCTGGGGTAGGCTGTCATTGTAAATGAGACTTTGTTCTTAACTGACTTGCCTAGTTATGAACATAATATATTGACCATATAAATACTCTATCAGTCTAAAAATAGAAGTTGATTCTTCATAGTCCAGGACAGCTATGTATTATATTTAAATAGTTCTTAAGTATTGTTTAAATGTATATATTGAAAGGTTTCTGGTTTGCTCAGATAAATTATTCAATTTGTCTAAATCGAAATGTTCTTTTGCCTATTTCTCTTTTCTGTCTGGATAACACATAGACGGTGGACAATCTATTCCTACTATTTACTGAATGTCTGTCTCTTACCATCTGAATACTGTTGTGAATAGAGTTTGGCCGTTTTAAACGGTGTATGTTATAAAATAAAATAAGCATGTTTTTTTTCTTCTTCTATTATCTTGTTGATTGATGACCAACCAAGAGCATTGAGCACGACTACAACAGAAGAACCATATGTCCACCTTAAAACAATCCTTACTGCTTTGTTCTGTGCAGTCTGCAGCCTTCTAATTTAACTTGCTAATATAAAAGTATTTTAAATGATTTTGAATAGTATTTGAACCCAGGTCTGCTTTCTTGCTCATCGGAGCATCTTAGTTCGCCCAAGACTTAGCCCTGTCTAACACTGATGTTCTGTTCTATCATCTCTGTCTCAGTTATCAAAGACAGACAGTGGAATGTGTGTGTCTCAGCTGACCCAAGGCAGAATGTTCTAGCCTAAAGGCTGTGGGTTCTACTGTTGTGACCCGGTGTCACGTTGTCAGTTCTCAGTCAACGTAAAACAGGTTTTACCTTTGCAAATATCTCCCATTCCTATCTCAGTCATTTTAGCAATGTGCCTCTGGCTAAACACACCACTGAACATGATGAAGTAATTTAGAACATAATAAATGTTGCTTTTGTGTACACAATTCACACAAAGCCTCGTCATTATATGTTTGTGGTACACCTAAAATGTATTTAATTTGATCTTGGCGGTTTCAGGAGGGTTTAATCAGAGAATTGTGTGGTTTATACCCGTAGCTAAATCACATGGGATTAATGGTTCCTATTCTCCCAAAGCTCAGAGAAAGGTTATTTATTTTCCTGCGCTGACTTCACAGAACTGGATGTTTAAAACTCATTCCTGGTTGGGATTCCCCATACATTCATGTCCAATGTGTTTTCAGAACACTACATATCCAGGAGACATGCAGAAGGCTGATCTAGAGATAACTCTCTTTCCCGACAAACTAACAGGTGTCATTGAGGGGATTGGCTGAATCTGTGCGCTAATGAGCCAATCGAAGTCATTAGCCGGTTCCTGGCATTGGACTGTCTCTCTCTATTCAAACAGTCCAATGCCCTTTGAAACATGCTGTGGCCCTGACCTATCAGTCCTGGGTCATGTTCAGTAGGACACATCGTAGGAAAACATTTTGCAACAGTAAAACTAAACTGTTGTTACTGGACAAGTAAAAAATAACCCTGCAACGGATATTGTTACTTGTTTCAGAGTTGCAGTGAATGTCAATGTGAGGAACAATTTAGTCCCCCCCAAAAAAAAAATGGTGAGAAAAAAGTAATTGTCTTCATATGTTATTCGTATCATATTCCACAGTAATGTTTATATCATAATACTATCCGTAAGCACCACATAGTCTCTCAGGAAGAAAAATGGTCGGTGCCTTTAAGACGTACAAGGGTC
>CM059798.1:21897500-21980000 GCA_030435695.1 Brachymystax lenok tsinlingensis
AATCAACTATTAAAGACTACCAGAACCCACTGGATTCTCCAATTATATCGAATGAACTGCTTGACAAAATACAATCCCTCCAACCCAAAAAGGCCTGTGGTGTTGATGGTATCCTAGTTAAAGTATAAAAGGGAAAATAAATAAATATATATATGGGTTGTATTTACAATGGTGTTTGTTCTTCACTGGTTGCCCTTTTCTTGCGGCAACAGGTCACAAATCTTGCTGCTGTGATGGCCGACTGTGGTATTTCACCCAGTAGATATGGGAGTTTATCAAAATTGTGTTTGTTTTTGAATTATTTGTGAGTCTGTGTAATCTGAGGGAAATATGTGTCTCTAATATGGTCATACATTTGGCAGGAGGTTAGGAAGTGCAGCTCAGTTTCCACCTCATTTTGTGGGCAGTGTGCACATAACCTGTCTTCTCTTGAGAGCCAGGTCTGCCTATGGCGACCTTTCTCAATAGCAAGGCTATGCTCACTGAGTCTGTACATAGTCAAAGCTTTCCTTAAGTTTGGGTCAGTCACAGTGGTCAGTATTGCTCTGTTCAAGTAGACTGTGATTTTGCTGTGGTCTGAACGCTCTGAGAGACTCTGGGTTGAGGTCAGTGATAAAGTAGTCTACAGTACTACTGCCAAGAGATGAGCTGTAGGTCTACCTACTGTAGGAGTCTCCTCGAAGCCTACCATTGACTATGTACATACCCAGCGTGCGACAGAACTGCAGGAGTTGTGACCTGTTTTTGTTGGTTATGTTGTCGTATTTGTGCATAGGGGGGCAAATGGGGGAGGGAATGATGTCCCCTCCAGGTAGGTCGCCACAGACTAGTACACCTCCCTGGGCCTGGAAATGATTGATTTCCCCCTCCAGGATGGAGAAGCTGTCTTCATTACAGTATGGGGTTTCTAGTGGGGGGATGTAGGTAGCACACAGGAGGACATTTTTCTCTGTTGATCATTTCCTTTTGAATTTCTAACCAAATGTAAAATGTTCCTGTTTTGATTGACTTAATAGAGTGGGTTAGGTCTGCTCTATACCACATTAGCATACCCCCTGAGTCCTTCCCCTGTTTCACACTTGGTAGTTTGGTGGATGGGACTACCAGCTCTCTGTAAGAGAGTGGGTCCGTCTCCTCTATACCATGTTTCTTGTAGGAGGACAATGTATTATTTGCAATTTCTTTGGTCCAAGTCCATGTTCATGCTCTTTAGGGCAAAGGCAGATGACCTCAGGCCTTGGATATTCCAGGATGAGATAGTGAAGGCTTTGTGTTCCATAAAGTGTCCAATGTTGTTAGTCGTGTGGTTTGGCCTCAGGCCAGTAAGTGTGAGCAGAGCCTGCTGAGCATCTGTTACATGCCATTTGCTTGGGCTAGTGTAAGAGTGGGGGTTGGGCCTGTTTGCCTCTCTCTCCCTCTATATTTCGCTGATATTTTGGAAAGGACACTCAGTCAGGGATACCTCTGCATCAGCTTCCTCTGCATCAGCTTCCCCTGCGTCAGCTTCCCCTGCGTCAGCTTCCCCTGCATCAGCTTTCCCTGCATCAGCTTCCCCTGCATCAGCTTCCCCTGCTCTGTATGAGTTCTCTCAAACCACTGGTATCCTTCTTCACAGATCCTGTTGTTGACGTTGCTCATGCAAATATGATCCTGACCAAAAACAAATGATGTGTGTGTGTGTAATCAGGCAAAGCTGACACCCAGAGCCTGCTGTGTCCATCAATGTAAATAGTCTGCCGTCTTTATTCTCGGTCTTAGAGGAACAATGTGAGACCACTATTCTATAGAACACAGATTCCACTGTTCTATAGAACACAGATTCCACTGTTTATAGAACACAGATTCCACTGTTTTATAGAACACAGATTCCACTGTTCTATAGAACACAGATTCCACTGTTCTATAGAACACAGATCCCACTGTTCTATAGAACACCGATCCCACTGTTCTATAGAACACCGATCCCACTGTTCTATAGAACACAGATCCCACTGTTCTATAGAACACAGATTCCACTGTTCTATAGAACACAGATTCCACTGTTCTATAGAACACAGATTCCACTGTTCTATTGAACACAGATTCCACTGTTCTATAGAACACAGATCCCACTGTTCTATAGAACACCGATCCCACTGTTCTATAGAACACCGATTCCACTGTTCTATAGAACACAGATCCCACTGTTCTATAGAACACAGATCCCACTGTTCTATAGAACACAGATCCCACTGTTCTATAGAACACAGATTCCACTGACAATTGTTATTTGATTATTTCCCATTTTGTGAATAAATGTGAGCTGCTGATTAGCATGCATCTAATTATTTCTTCCATCCTCCCTCTTGCTCTCTTCTTTCCTCTCTCTCTCAGTTACATCTATGATCCGACCGCTCCGGTGGACGTCCATGGCAGGAAGAGGGACGCGGCTGAGAGCTCCCTCTACCAGTCCCACCACCTACCAGGTGACAGCAGGAACCAGTTCAACATCAAGCAGAACCAGGGCTTCCACAACTTTGGCTACAGCAACAAGTATAACGAAAGAGGAGGTGGAGGAAGCCTCAAGCTGGAGATCGACAACAACCACATCAACAAGCTCCACGCCGTGCCCACCAACCCAGAGAGGGAGTGGGGCACGGGGCAGGCAGCCAAGCCTTGTGTGGGGGAGGGTGGTGGGGGTCTATATATACTCCATCCAGAGGGCCAGGTACCAAGACGAGATCCATCCAAGGGCCTCAATCTAGTCAGAGTCTATCCCAACACACCCTCCCTGGATCTTACTCTCAATCTGACCCACTCAGGTGACACTGATTCTCACCCAGACAAGATTAGGATGGTCCGGAACGTCTCGGATCCCTCCATCGGGGACAGGTGCGGGGCGGATGAGCTGGACGAGGGAGTGGGGGGCACGCCGGAGTACCTGGGCGACACGGGTGATGAGCAGAGTGTCCTGTCTGTGGACATTCAAACCAGTACGACTAGCCTGTCCTCGGCAGACACAAATCACGATAGGGGGGCGCCGGACGCCACTACCATAGAGAGTGGGATCGGAATCTCAGTGAAGAAGAGCGAGGATGAGGCGAAGGAAGGGGAAGACGATGACGTGCAGAGCGTCACAGACTCTATGGTGGCGGAAGCTCTGGCAGCTCTAGAGGCAGCGACAGCCGGGGAAGACTACGAGGACTGACTCTTAAAAACCTCCTCAAAATAGTCCAAAAAACACAATTGATATCTATTCAGCTTCAATATCTGATGGGTCGAACGAGGAGATTCTGATGTACCTTTTAACATGTCACATGGGTATATGTGTGACTATTTAGCCAACGCTAGTCTGTTGCCTCAATGTTTTCTGTACTCTCAGGAGAAGGAGAGAAGACTCTTGGCGCTCGACTGTGAATATTCCCTGTGTCCTAATCCCCAATATATGGTACATATTAAACTTCTTGGTCTTCAGCTGTACAATCTACATTTCTATGTTCCACCAACACAGCTTCTAGAACTTATATCTCTATATTCTGTTCTATAAAATGCAGCTCTGCACTGCTTCTAGAACTTATGTCTCTATATTCTGTTCTATAAAATGTTCTACTCAGTGGGCATACAGTACTTGCCATGGCTTTGTTGATCTTCAGGGAGCTTACTGTGCTTCATTATATAAACACATTGACAGGTCATCTCCAGCTACCTATTGGTGTATGGTATCCATGTTGTTGGTGTTGTTGTTTACCTGTTTTACAATGTTATTTATATCATGACTGGTTGGCCCAGACTTTTCTGGTTCGATACATGTCAGAAATAGCTTGTCAGAGTCTGTTTCCACTCTTTGCACTCCTTTCACAATGACACACAGTGCAAGGAGTGGAATGTTAGCCTGGGTACCAGTCTGTTTAGCTATGTCAGAGACATTTCCCAACTTTGGGGAGGAGAGTAGACATGATAAAGACCATAGAGAGAGGTAGCCACAGGGGATGTTATTGACGTTAGTTCAGTTTACAACCTCCCATTGTGAAGCATACTGGGCTGACCTCATAATACCTACTTCCTGTCGTAAGGTCTCATATCACAGATATACGTAGCGTCTCTGTAACCTGTTTTCCCTCGAGTGTAAACATTCCACATTTGTGATGAGTCTTTGTTTCAATGAAGGAAAATTCTATTGATTTATTTTTTTATCGGGACTATCCTTTTAAAGTCGTTGTTTGTTTGCCAAAATCATTTCTATTCAAATGTATATGTACATAAAATAAATGTAGAAGTTTAATTTGCTATGTACTGCCAAGAAGCCTTAAATTATTTTAAAATCAAAGCACAGATGTTTTCAGGGGCACAATATTAAAAAAATAATTGGCCATGTTCCTCTGGTCGCTCACAAATCTCGATATTCCTCTCGTACACATCCCTCTCTTTCATTCTTCCTTCTTTTGGTCTCTTTCTACCAGATCCAATCGCTCCATCTCTCTCAAGGAAGTGCAACAAATACATAATCCACCCTGTTAACACCTGTGTAGCCTTGGTGTGTGTGTGTGTGTCTGTGTTCTCGCTCATGCATTGTTTCTCTGAGATCTGAGTGTGTGGTGTGTGTTTAGGAGATCATAGCTGAAATGTTTCTCTGACAGCCCTCTGATATTCCTTGCCCCCAGAGCCCTGGGAGCAGGCCTAACGAAGGCCCTTGGAGCATTACTCAGGCCAGAAGGAGACGACAGGGACTCACAAACACCTGATTACACCCGGCCTAAGGCGGGGAACGTGCTAACTTTGGCTCACCACATGATAGCTATTAGTGTCTCTCCCAACCTCCCCTCGCAGTAGGAGACACCGAAATATCCCAATCTTGTGATGGTTTTTTTTAGCCACTTTATCTCTCCCATCTCCTTTTCTTTACTGAGTGTTTGTCTCCGTTTGTCTTCGTTTAATCACACACCATCCCTCTCGCCGTTGGGAGGGGGGGGGCATCTGTTTCTGTGGTATTACAGTGTTACGTCTGCTTTAACATATAACCGTGGCCTTCCTCTTAATATCTCCATATAAACTCCTTCACAATATCAATGCCCAAAGTGACTGCTCAAACAGAGGTTATCATCTGATCTGCTGTTTGAGGTGTAAAGTTGTAGGTTTTATTATAAGGAAAACCTAAATGTGCCTGTCTGACTCAGCTACTAAATCCTCCCAGAGAGAGGTTACATGGTGTAATTACAGCTCACTCAGCAGCACAAGAGAGTTCATCTTACTACTGCCTGCCTGCCTGCCTGCCTGAGTGACTGGCTGCCTGCCTGATTGACTGCCTGACTGACCGCCTGGCTGCCTGAGTGATTGACTGCCTGGCTGCCTGAGTGACTGACTGACTGAGTGACTGACTGCCTGAGTGATTGGCTGACTGAGTGACTGCCTGAGTAACTGGCTGGCTGGCTGACTGACTACCTGAGTGACTGACTGACTGAGTGAGTGACTGACTGACTGCGTGAGTGAGTGTCCAATCTGTGCAGTAGATTGCTGTTCTGTTTATATAATGGAAAACAGACACAGTATCCTTGTGAAGAAGCACAGACTACAGTGGGTCAGAAACATATTGTACGATCTCTGTAAAAAAAATAACCATGAAAATAATTGTTGGCACAGGTGATGTATGATTAGTCTTAGACGGACAGTCTGTTTTAATTAGTTCCCAGTGTACATTGCGTTAGAAAGGTATGGGGTGTACATTTCAAATGAATTTTTTCTCAAGGCTTTTGGGTTTGGAGTGACGTGATCGATACTTACAATCAGGTTACTCAAAGGGATAGCTCACATAACTTCAATAATTACCCTGAAGGTAGTCTATTGGCCAGGAGGGACCTGGTTTAGGGAGAGAATCTGTTTTTAATACCAGAAAAGGGACCACTGTAACCATTGAAGCTATGCGTAAGGATGAGTCACACTTCTCTAACCATGTGACTTACATGACATCTCCGGTGAACTACCCTCTGTGAACAGCACACGGGGAAGCAGGAAGTGTTTCTTTTGTAAGAGATTCTGTTAATGTTTCACACCACAGTTAAATACAAACACTTAGAATCAGTTAAAGAAGAACTGTTAATACTGCCCAGTGCCTAAGATAAGCCCAGTATAATGAGTTCCCATAACCTGTCAACTATGATTCTATGAAAAGTGTCTATGTTTGGGATTCTTAGAAAAAAGAAAGTCATAGGCCATAGAGGTGTTCGCCTGGTCCCAGATCTGTATGTGCCGCAGGCTTAGTTACTAAGTGAGCATGGAACAAGACTTCAGGTCTCAGCTGAGGTTCCTCGGGCTCTCAGCTGAGGTTCCTCAGTGCCTCGGGCTCTCAGGTGAGGTTCCTCAGTGCCTCGGGCTCTCAGGTGAGGTTCCTCGGGCTCTCAGGTGAGGTTCCTCAGTGCCTCGGTGCAGAGTGTGAACCACCTCCGTACCACCATAAGGTCATTGCTGTTGTCACATATCTTTATCAAGGTGTTAATCATTGAATAGACAGACCTACTACCCACGCTCACTTAATGTTTCACTAACGTTTACAGTTTTCCCTTGGGGGCTGACAGCTTCTTCCTCTTGGCTAACACCCAGGAACAGAGGCTGAGATCTGACTTTGGGTCCTATATAAATACCAATGGAGGCTGGTGGGAAGAGCTATAGGAGGACAGGGTTATTGTATTAGCTGGAATGGAATAAATGGAATGGTATCAAAACACACGTTTGTATGGAAACATTTGACTCCATTCCAGCCATTACAATGAGCCCATCCTCCTATAGCTCCTCCCACCAGCCTCCACTGAAATACAATGTTTATTTTATTAGTGATACACTATGCAACATGACATCTCAACATGAGTCACATTTGTACTGTAGTGACCTTATGAACACAGCCTGCAGCGCTGAGCAACAGGCCCTGTAAAGCAGATAGGAGACAGTCCTAGTAGGATGATTTCCGGGTTATTGATTTAAGTGTCCTCTTAAATATTTCTATTGCATTATGTATGGTAATGACATATCATGTACGATAATGACATGTGAACAAAGATTATTGAACGGGGAGAGAGAGAGAGAGAGAGAGAGAGAGAGAGAGAGAGAGAGAGAGAGAGAGAGAGAGAGAGAGAGAGAGAGAGAGAGAGAGAGAGAGAGAGAGAGAGAGAGAGAGAGAGAGAGAAGAGAAACGAAAGATGGGTGTCACCAGTTTGACCAAGGTAAGAGCAAGGGCAAACAAGACCAGTCAATATTTGCTCAAGGTCCTCTCGATGCTATCCCATGTCCTGTAGTGTGGTGCGTAGTGGTACAAAACTAATAAACTCACCTACGGATATTGTTGCACTCTAATACAAAGCAGAGGAAAAAGGGACAGGTGCGACAGTCACACAAACTCCATGGAAACAGTGTGTGTGTGTGTGTGTGTGTGTGTGTGTGTAAATGAATTTGATAGTGACTGACAAGGTCAGTACAAAAAAAACAACATCTCACCTCCTCCATCTGGCAATACTATGACATCAAGACAAGTCAATGGAAAGCATATCTATTAAAAATGATGTACGCGATAAGTAATGACTTCCTTTATGAGAAAAGCAAGGAGGGCAGGATAGGGAGAGAGATAGAAAAGGACAGGTTGTTGAACACTGAAGAGAAGACTTCAAAACACAAAAAGTTGTTGGTTTAGTCAATTTAATTTGTTAAAAACACATCATATAGTTCCTTCTCTCCTTAAAAACCATTCTCGTTAAATGCTATAGTATTTTTGTTTATTAGAGTCAACATAAAATGGCAAAAACATTAAACTTTTTCAGTCTGTTTACTTTATTTCCTAAATACATTTCCATACAACAGTTATTTAAAAAGGCAGACCATTGTGATAAGACATTGATACAGTCGCCCAAGCAAACATGACCAACAACGGACCATGCATGAGAGAGAATAACAAAACACAGTAAATTATATTGAATAGGTCAGACAGTCAATACATTCCTATTTCACATAAACATTTTTGGAGAACATCCTCTAGAAACATTGATATTAAAGCTCTTAGACGAAAGGCATTCCAGTTTTAAATTCGCCCAAAAAACAAAAAGGTCTGACATTCCTCAATAGCCTAAAGGGGATTCCTCTCCTTTCCTTCATCTGCAAGTAGAGGAGATGTTCATAAGGAATACTTTTAGACTGTTGAAACCCATTATTTAGTTTGTTTTATGTCGGAGGCTAGATTTGGATTGGAGTACCGTTGTACGTTGTTCAGGTTTGGTCAATATAGGCCTACTCGTTGAAGAAGGTAAAGCTTAAAAAAAAAAAAAAAAAAGTAATCCCGCCAAGAAAATTGTTTTTGCGTTGGTATGGGTAACCATTTGAAAAACACTGTCCGTTTTAAAATACTTTGACATTTGTTTACAATTCATGGCAAATGGGAGTCAATAGATTAATTGTTACAGTATAAATGATATTTTAACAAAAGACATTACTTTTACTCACTGAGAAATATATTTTTTTGCATTGTATAATAATTTTGGTTCAGCTCCTGTTATAGATTTTCTTTAAAACACTGTTTATTTTTTCTAAAAAGGTAATGTTCAAATATCCAAGTCCTGGACTAAAAAAACCTTATTCACCATAGAAAACAAAACATTTGGTGATATGCAAGTCACTAGACCTCATGATTCACGTTGAAAAATACAAAACACTTCTCTCACACAGTCTACATTCCCACCACATACCACTGTACTCAGTGAGACACACAAGGCAGCTGCTCTATACTAGCTGTCCCGAGGAAGACTGTCTGTGCATCGATCAAGAAACCAGTGCATTTTAAAGGCCTCCTACTGAAGTTTAAAACGGATTTGTTCAGTTCCTTTGAATAGAAACCATATGTAATATTGGCAAAGAGACGAGTCAATGGCCAATTAAAATAGGTAGTTTCATTGGGGGTGGAATCTGAAGCGGTTCCAAACGTCACCGTGACAACCAAAAGATTAATTAATAAAAAAGGTGATAAGGACATTTCTGTTCACCATATAAACCTAGTTAATGTACTCCATTGGAGTTCTAGAAGGGGGGACTAGATAGTCCTGAGAACAGCTCATTTTACAGCAACGACCTGGGGAATAGTTACAGGGGAGAGGAGGGGGGAGTAGAATGAGCCAATTGGAAGCTGTCAGTTCAACGTCTAAATTTGATTTATTATATTTGGTTGAGCTGTCAACTAACGTAAAAAGAAACAATACAAATAAATCCCCATGTCCCTGGATTTAGGTTAAAAGTTATACATTCCCTTACGTTGACGACTTTTTGCAAATCCAATTAGTTTTCCACGTTGATTCAACGTCAATCATAGATTCTGGGGGTTTAAATGAAGTGGAAACAACTTTGATTCAACCCATCTTCACCCAGTGGGTCAGAAGTGGACGTGAAGGCTAGGTAGAGATTGTACCTTTATCAGATGCGTATTTGGCTCCAACACAGCGCACAGTTGATTGGCTCCTGGCTCACACACACACACAACCCCCAATACAATCTCAACTTCCTGGTCAGGTGAGCGTTTGCGGTTTTCCTCCTTGGCAGCGGGAATCGTGGGGGGAAAGAAAACAACCATTAACGTTGGTGGTGGTTTCCACATCTTAGGTGACGAGAGGGTGTGGGGGGGGGCACTAGCAGTGACTCACTGTCTGATGAACTGCACAATGGCTCTTCCTAACACATTCTGCTACCTGCCCGAGACAGAGGGCCAGTTTGATGTTAGCCAAGGGGGCTAAGAGAGTAACCTCCTGGTCTTCTCTTCATCCTCAAAATGCACCATCAACACCGCCGTCTTCTCTCGTCTGACCATCAAAGGAGGAAAGGGCATGGATAGGGAGGGACTTACCCCTGGATTGCCGCCGCTGCTGCTCTTCAATGTCTAGCTCCCTTCGCGCGCTGATGCTTCTCTACGGTTTGATTCTGGGTTCAAAAAGTGTTGCAAATGATCATATCCCCTTCCCCCCCCCGGCTCTCTTCAGGAAGCCATGCGCTGCTCTGTAGAAGGAAATTAGGACGTTTTATCAAAGGAGTTTGGAACATGTTACTTAAGGAGGCCAAGATACACAGCTTGGATAGAGTCCAATAGAAATTCACCTTGGTTTCTGTCACTTTGGATCAACCTCGTCATCTTTCTGCTCCTAATGGAAAGGGGGAGGAGGAAATCACACTTGAGTAAATTCAATTTCAAATCAAACATTGTCACATGCGCCGAATACAACAGGTGTTAAATATAACGCCTTACCGTGAAAAGCTTTTATGAAAACCTTTACCGAATAAAGTAAAAAATATAAAAGGTAACAATAACGAGGCTATATACAGGGGGTACCGGTACCGAGTCAATGTGCTGGAAGTTAAAATGTAAAATGCCTCAAATACAGACTATTCAAATACAGCCAAATGCCTGGGAGTTTGGTCCATGTCACTATAGACAGACCCCTACTGAATGAAAACCTTTCTGTGTACTCAGGTGATAGAATCTGATTGGATGTCACCCTCAGACAGACCTGATGTGACTCAGAGATGGTCCTGCTCTCAAAGGGTTCCTTCTCCGTGGGCGACGTGGGCATGCTCCCGTTAGAGTCGGTGATGAGCAGGGTCCGCCTCTCTCTGACGGGCCTCTCCTTGTCACATTTTGTAACCCGGAACCTGGCAGGGATAGATCATAGCATAACACCGGTGAGACAGAGGACATACCGCCATGGGAACCAACATGCAACTGACCATAACTGGAGAAATCAACCACACACACACACACAAGCCAGCTGCACATACGCGGCTGAGGAGACACCGTCCACCTGGCGACCGTGTCAGTGTGCACTGCGCTCGGCCCGCCACAGGAGTCGCTGGTGCGCGATGGGACAAGGACATCCCTGCCGGCCAAAACCTCCCCTAACCCGGACGACTCTGAGCCAACTGTGCGCTGCCGCCAATGGGTCTCCCGGTCGGCTGCGACAGAGCCTGGACTCAAACCAGGACCTCCGGTGGCACAGCTAGCACTGCGATGCAGTGTCTTAGACCACTGCAAAAATCCTTCTTTAACATGTCTCCTCCCCTTCATCTACACTGATTGACGTGGATTTAACAGGTTATAGAAGGGAAAGTAAAAACCCAAACCGGTCCATGCATCAGTACCAGTATATTGTAAAATACAGTATAGTATGTTGTTAACGGAGCTATAGGACCTCTTGGGACAGGGCCTATGTTATGATTCTCACTGAGGATCCCATCACAAGACATCACTCTGGCACTACACAGATTCAATATAAATCAGGTAATGTTATTCCCTCCCCGGTCAGCGTGGCCGTGGACGTACACTTCCATTTATCTGGAAGAGCAAATGAAAACCCGCCAGGTACCTCTGCATTCAGATCAGCTACAATACAGGAACGGAGGTGGACAGGGAGGATGGCTTGATACACTTCACTTGAACTGGGCAAAAGTCTTGCTCTCGGAGAGAAAATTACACACACACACACACACACACACACACACACACACACACCTCTTTCACAGACAGACTTATCTATAGACCACAGGAGGTTGGTGGCACCTTAATTGGGGAAGACGGGCTTGTGGTAATGGCTAGAGCGGAACGGTATCAAATACATGGAAACCACTTGTTATGTCTTACCTCCCCACAGCCAGCACAGTGACCTCTCCGTGGCTCCTCCTGTCCGCTGTCCTCTTGGCAGACACATGCCTCAACAGGGGCCACTTCTTGTGATTGCAGCGGTTGCAGACGCTCTTGAGGCCCCCCATGCCTCCGATGGTGTGCAGGTGGTTGCAGGTGTGTCTGCCGAGTCCCACCGGGACACGAGGTGAGATAGGGGTCACTGGGAGGGTGGGGGTCAGCGGTGGGCTGGGGAGGAAAAAGGGAGAAACTCCACTGGTGATACAGACGCTAGCGAAAAGGCTACACATCCCTAGCACAGTCTTCACATTTTGCTGAGAGTTGTGCAAAGTTGGCGGGCTCTTATTCCCAAAAATTCCCAAGTAGTAACTCTGGGCTGCGACATACGCAATCAAGACATTTTCATGTTTTAAAATGTTTTCTTAACCTCACAAGTTTAAAAAGCAGACAGTAGAAGCCTCTAGTAGACATGATCATGAACCTGTCCAGACTGCTGTTCTTCCTAACCGTCGACCTCCCCTTTGACACTAAATGTCCAGACTGCTGTTCTTCCTAACCGACGACCTCCCCTTTGACACTAAATGTCCAGAACTCAAAGTACTGTACCCTTTCGGCCGGCTACACTATTGTTTTAGCCTATCCTTAGGCAACAGGAAGTGGTGTGTGAAAGTGTTACCTGGATTCACCTGGTCAGCCTACAGTACGTCATGGAAAGAGCAGGTGTTCATAATGTTTTGTAACCTCAGTGTATTTGTAAAGTGGAGGAGTGTGTGTGTGTGTTCTCCTGGTGTGGAGAGGACTGTCTATCACTAACCCAATGTGTGTTCTCCTGGTGTGGAGAGGACTGTCTATCACTAACCCAATGTGTGTTCTCCTGGTGTGGAGAGGAGTAAGGACTTAAGTGGAGTCGGAGACGCATGCCGTGGCTGTTTGCGCCTGCGGGAATCAAAGCACCACAGTTTAATTTGTCTCCATTACCATGGCATTTGGAAATTGTCCTGGAAGCTTTGGCTGATGAAGGGGAGAATGAGAGAGAGGAGGACGAGGGAGAGAGAGAGAGATGCATAGATAGAGGACTAGAGAGGGAAGAGAGTACGAGGGAGAGAGAGAGAGAGATGCATAGATAGAGGGCTAGAGAGGGAAGAGAGACTTGAAAAAAAATAGGTTAGTTTGTCGCAAGACACTTAGTCAGCTGAAGAGAAGGGGGAGTGATAAAGGAGGGATTCAGAGTGGAAGATAAAACCTGAGGAGAACAGGAGAGCCCACAGAGAAAACATGGAGAGGGATGGTGGAGGAGAGCTAGCACAGTAACAGGGCTGAGAGTGTGTGGATTAATGATTAGCGAGAGAGAGAGAAAGGGAGGCGAGGGCACTGCAGCAAGTCGAAGACAGGAAGTTAACTACCGCATCCAGAGATAGAGAAACAGCGACAGCGAGCGAGACAGCGAGAGAGAGAGAACGCGAGCGACAGCGAGAGAGAACGAGCGAGAGAAAGTGCGCGACAGCGAGAGAGAGACCTAGGCCCTGGGAGTAAACCCCAAAAAGACTAAAATAATGATTTTCCAGAGAAGATTCAGATCTCAGGAAATTAGACCAAAGTTCTCAATTGAAAGGAAAGGAAAACTACAAACAAACGCATGCAGGGCAGAATTAAGCCAATATCCACGAATAATAAAAACAAAACAAAAAATAGAAATTACATTTTGGAAACATCTAAAAATGTAGTCACCCCCTCTTATATCATTACCAGGCCCTGCAATGCCTCTCATATCATTACCAAGCCCTGCAATGCCTCTCATATCATTACCAGGCCCTGCAACGCCTCTCATATCATTACCAGGCCCTGCAATGCCTCTCATATCATTACCAGGCCCTGCAATGCCTCTCATATCATTACCAGGCCCTGCAATGCCTCTCATATCATTACCAGGCCCTGCAATGCCTCTCATATCATTACCAGGCCCTGCAATGCCTCTCATATCATTACCAGGCCCTGCAATGCCTCTCATATCATTACCAGGCCCTGCAATGCCTCTCATATCATTACCAGGCCCTGCAATGCCTCTCATATCATTACCAGGCCCTGCAATGCCTCTCATATCATTACCAGGCCCTGCAATGCCTCTCATATCATTACCAGGCCCGCAATGGTCTCTCATATCATTACCAAGCCCTGCAATGCAAAGAGCTGAGCAAATAAAAAAGTTCACTCATCCAGCTGGTCCTGAGTTCACAAACTTGTTCTATGAACACACTGAAGCCTCAGGACCAGAACATCCAATCAATCACAATAAAACAAATTACAACAAAACTACATTGCTTATTGGGAAGCACAAGCACATAGCAAAACGCAGTGCTATCTGGCCCTAAAATCGACAGTACACCGTGGCTAACTATTTGACCATGGTTACTGATCAAAACCTTAGAAAAACCTTGACAAAGTACAGGCTCAGTGAGCACAGCCTTGCCATTGAGAAGGGTCGACACAGGAAAACCTGGCTCCCTGTAGAGGAAAGGCTGTGCAACCACTGCACAACAGCAGAACCTGAGAGCTGCATTTCCTGACAAAATGTAAAAAATGAAAAAACAATTACAGAGTGTCATTTTCCAAAATTTGAAACTATTATTCAAGGTTTCAAAGACCTTTCTGATGAGAATAGGCTACCCATCCTGTTGGGGGAGGACGCAGAGAGCTGTGGGTTGGCAGCGCACTACATTGCTGCCTGCCATAAGATGAGGGACAGTGTCTGACAGACCAACCAACCTGCACATGTCCTCTACTGTATGCTTATTGTTCAATGTGTGGTTATTTTGACCCTTGGTTATTGTTGTTACTGTTGTCCTGTTGACAATTTAGATTCTTATCATTTTCATATTGTAAATATCAAAAGTAAGCTTTGGCAATATGTACATTGTTACGTCATGCCAATAAAGCAAATTGAGAGACAACACATTGGGAAATTAGCGGTATCCCGTCCCGCAGACTTTGCTGGAACACCCAATGGCGTGGCCATACCTCACCCTGCCTCGCTACGCTATGATTTATTCATCCCGACCGTCACCCCACACAGAAAAATAACTCTTCTCCCTTTCGCTCTCCTCCTTGTACACCATTTACGGTTGTGAGTGCCAGCACTCCCTGGTTCTTCAGATGAATGAGTGTGTGAGATATATTCTTTGCTGGACAAGGTCCTGACTATGAACTGTAAAGTCAGACCTACTTACCATTCCCAGCAACAAAGACGTTCTCAATGAAACTGTCAGAGGTCACGATTATGAATCAGGCTTCGGTCTGTCTATCCTGAGCTGTTTAGTAAGTGAATGGTAGTATAGTGTAGAGAGCCGTAGTTTCATTTCCAGTCTCGATGAGATGACTGGTCCCGATTGCGCAATCAGAATGACCATATAAAATGTTAGGATCATATTGATTTTGTGAGTCGTAAAAGTCCTGGCCTTAATCCAAACTCACCAAGCCATGAACAATGTCTGAGAGAACCAACTTGACTTTGACCTAAGGACACCACTTCAGCACCATTTACAAAAAGGGACACACCATTGCCATCTAGTGGCTCGGAAAAGAATCACACCCAAGTGGTACTGTGTCCTTGGAAACCAGCCCTTTGGTGGAATTTCTGAAAATGTCAATATTTATTTACATTTTAAATTTAACTAGGCAAGTCAGTTAAGAACCAATTCTTAGTTACAATGACAGCCTAGGAACAGTGGGTTAACTGCCTTGTTCAGGGGCAGAATGACAGATTTTTACCTTGTCACCTCGGGGATTGGCCCAACGATCTAACCACTAGGCTACCTGCCGTCCCAAATAGGTCTCAATGTCAATGACATCACACATCATTAAGAGAAGTTGTGAGCTAATTAAAATGTTTCCTTTCAGATGTGATGTATATTTAAATAGTGCTGATCAAGTTTAACCTACGGCAGCCAGCAGCAGAGTATTAATACAGGAGCCGTGACAGGATACTTACCCTTCTGAGTCTATGCTGTTTTCAGGAACCATGGCTTGGAGGGCATCGGAGTTGGCTGTGTAGACAGAGAGAAAATAGGGCGTGGGGAATTAGAGAGAAAGCGCAAGCGCCATCAAAAAGGGGAAACATTTATTGGAATATGGCTGCAGCCGATAAGCCCCAAAAACACAATTAAATGGTGCACTGCATTCAATTAGCAGGAGCACATTCAGTCCTCAGAATATAACCTCTGGGTGTAGGCTATGTGCAAGCACAGCAAACAATGCATTATGAAAAACAGCATCTTCTTGAAATACAGGACACATTAGGGCTAAAATTAATAAGCCAGTACTAAGTATGAAGAGAAAGTATGGCACAAGAGCGTCCACATAATGGTGGACAGTTTTTTTTTTTTTTTTATTGTACTTAACATGACGTTCAAAGAAAAGATGTTACACGTGTAATTACATCATTAATAACCTAGAAGAAACGAGGGCAAATGTGAATGTGCTTCAAGTACACACGGTTAGCAGTACAGGCACATACAGCGCCTTCAGAAATTATTCAGACCCCTTGACTTCTTCCACAGTTTGTGTTAAAACCTTTTCTTTTTTTTTCCCCCCCTCAGCAATCTACACACAATACCCCAGAATGACAAAGTGAAAAACAGGTTGAGAAATAATTGCCAATTTATAAAAAATTAAAAAGAAACTGAAATACATTATTTACAGAAGTATTCAGACCCTTTGCTATGACATCCAAAATGGAGCTCAGGTGCATTCTGTTTCCATTGATCATCCTTGAGATATTTCACAAACTTGGAGTCCACCTGTGGTCAATTCAATTGATTGGACATGATCTGGAAAGGCACACACCTGTCTATATAAGGTCCCACAGTTGACAGTGCATGTCAGAGCAAAAACCAAGCCATGAGGTTAAAGGAATTGTCCCCAAGAACACAATGCCTTCATGACTCTTAAATGGAAGAAGTTTGGAACCACCAAGACTCTCCCAATGACCTGAGCAATTGGGGGAGAAGGGCCTTGGTCAGGGAGGTGACCAAGAACCCGATGGTCACTCTGACAGAGCTCTAGAGTTCCTCTGTGGAGATGGGAGAACCTTCCAGAAGGGCAACCATCTATGCACCACTCCACCAATCAGGCCTTTATGGTAGAGGGGGTCAGACGTAAGCCACGCCTCAGTAAAAAAAAAAAGGCACGTGACAGCCAGCCTGGAGTTTACCAAAATGCACCTAAAGACTCTCAGAACATGGGGAACAAGTTTCTCTGGTCTGATGAAACCAAGATTAAACTCTTTGGCCTGAATGCCAAGCGTCACGTCTGGAGAAAACCTGGCACCGTCCCTACGGTGAAGCATGGTGGTGGCAGCATCAGGCTGTGGGGATATTTTACAGCGGCAGGGACTGGGAGACTAGTCAGGATCGAGGCAAAGATGAACGGAGTAAAGTACAGAGAGATCCTTGATGAAAACCTGCTCCAGAGCGCTCAGGACCTCGGAAGGTGAACCTTCGCCCCAGTCTAACAGGACAACGACCCTAAGCACACAGCCAAAACAACGCAGGAGTGGCTTCGGGACAAGTCTCTGAATGTCCTTGAGTGGCCCAGCCAGAGCCCAGACTTGAACCCAAACTAACATCTCTGGAGAGACCTGAGAAGAGCTTGAGAAGATCTGCAGAGAAGAATGGGAGAAACTCCCCAAATACAGGTGTGCCAAGCTTGTAGCGTCATACCGAAGAAGACCCGAAGCTGTAATCGCTGCCAAATGTGCTTCAACAAAGTACTGAGTAAACGGTCTGAATACTTATGTAAATGTAAAATTTCTGCTTTTTATTTTAAATAAATTGCCAAAAAAAATAAAAAAGTTTTTTGCTTTGTCATTATGGGGTATTGCTTTGTCATTATGGGGTATTGTGTGTAGATTGATGAGCGAAATATTTTCTTTAATCTATTTTAGAATAAGGCTGTAACGTAACAAAATGTGGAGAAAGTCAAGGGGTCTGAATACTTTAAGAAGGCACTGTATTGGCTAACACTTCAGTGGAGAATAACTAAACACAAACAGATGAGGACAGACATGTGGAAACATCGGCGTCACTTCTGACCGGACTTCTAACAATCACGTGTACGTCCTGTTTCCTCTAGTCGGTCAAAATAAGCCCGATTTCCCCACAAACTATGACTGTGTACTACACTAGAAGCCTACCATCATATTAAAATCGCTTATCATGTCATTTCAACACACCTTTGTGATCACCTGGAAGGAAGGAGAGTATTAATCAGTATTAAGTCCCTACGGGGTTTCTACAACATGCCAACATGAGCAGGAAAAGGCTTTGACTTGAAGACATCCTGTTTCGTCATAATCAGGCAATAATGGCCCTATCAAGACTGACTCACAGAATGTAGGCGTGTGCACGTGCGTAGGTCACACAATGTCACCTAATGAGGGTGAGTCAATGGCACGGTGCTGTCAATATACTTGTGATAACCTTGTTATACAATAGGATAAGGATTGGGAAATTCCACCATTGTAGGAAACTACTGTGTTGACAATCTATTGTAGCCATACAGCCGCTTCAGTAATTAGTGTAGAACCACACTAAAACACACACAGCACCTCCTCCTGTGGATCCGGAGTGTGAAAGACGGTGTGATGGGAGAGGGTGACAGCACAGCACCAACTGGTCTGATATAACCGTGAGAACTGTTAAGTGATCCATATACACTCACTAGTTATAGTATTGTTGTCAGGAGACAGTAGAGTGGTCCATAGACACTAGTTATAGTATTGTAGTCAGGAGGGAGGAGGCAGTAGTGGTCCATAGACACTAGTTATAGTATTGTAGTCAGGAGGGAGGAGGCAGTAGTGATCCATAGACACTAGTTATAGTATTGTAGTCAGGAGGGAGACAGTAGAGTGGTCCATAGACACTAGTTATAGTATTGTTGTCAGGAGGGAGACAGTAGAGTGGTCCATAGACACTAGTTATAGTATTGTAGTCAGGAGGGAGACAGTAGAGTGGTCTATAGACACTAGTTATAGTATTGTAGTCAGGAGGGAGACAGTAGAGTGGTCCATAGACACTAGTTATAGTATTGTAGTCAGGAGGGAGACAGTAGAGTGGTCTATAGACACTAGTTATAGTATTGTTGTCAGGAGACAGTAGAGTGGTCCATAGACACTAGTTATAGTATTGTAGTCAGGAGGGAGACAGTAGAGTGGTCTATAGACACTAGTTATAGTATTGTTGTCAGGAGGGAGGAGACAGTAGAGTGGTCCAAAGACACTAGTTATAGTATTGTAGTCAGGAGAGAGGAGACAGTAGAGTGGTCCATAGACACTAGTTATAGTATTGTAGTCAGGAGGGAGACAGTAGAGTGGTCCATAGACACTAGTTATAGTATTGTAGTCAGGAGGGAGACAGTAGAGTGGTCCATAGACACTAGTTATAGTATTGTAGTCAGGAGGGAGACAGTAGAGTGGTCTATAGACACTAGTTATAGTATTGTAGTCAGGAGGGAGGAGACAGTAGAGTGGTCCATAGACACTAGTTATAGTATTGTAGTCAGGAGGGAGACAGTAGAGTGGTCCATAGACACTAGTTATAGTATTGTAGTCAGGAGAGAGTAGAGTGGTCCAAAGACACTAGTTATAGTATTGTAGTCAGGAGAGAGGAGACAGTAGAGTGGTCTATAGACACTAGTTATAGTATTGTAGTCAGGAGAGAGGAGACAGTAGTGGTCTATAGACACTAGTTATAGTATTGTAGTCAGGAGGGAGGAGACAGTAGAGTGGTCCATAGACACTAGTTATAGTATTGTAGTCAGGAGGGAGGAGACAGTAGAGTGGTCCATAGACACTAGTTATAGTATTGTAGTCAGGAGGGAGGAGACAGTAGAGTGGTCCATAGACACTAGTTATAGTATTGTAGTCAGGAGGGAGGAGACAGTAGTGGTCCATAGACACTAGTTATAGTATTGTTGTCAGGAGAGAGTAGAGTGGTCCAAAGACACTAGTTATAGTATTGTTGTCAGGAGGGAGACAGAGTGGTCCAGACACTCACTAGTTATAGGAGGGAGGAGACAGAGTTATCCACTATCCATAAACACTCAGTAGGTACAGTATTGTTGCCCAGTTACCTTCATTCTTCATTATGTAATGAACTATCTGTCCCACGGTGTCGTTGTTGCCCTCGCTGTAGGTAGTATTGTTCAGCTCTGTAGAGAAACACACAATTACAACAAGAGAGCTCAATAAAACCGCTGGAACACATGACTCATCATGGACATGAAAAGGCCTTCCCTAACATTTATCAGAAAGGCAAACATGCTACCGGAGATGAAAAGGTACCTGACCAGACCGATGTTTCATCATAGGTCATTTATGTAATACACTGTGGGTCTGTCAACACACACACAGTTTGGGCTGGCGATATGGCCAAAATATCAGATTGGATATCAAAATTGGACTGTAATTTATGTTTTTGAATAATAATACAAGTTCTACATTCAAGTAGCAAATTAAACAATTAAACTACAAAAAAAATGGACGTTACACACTGCGTATCACATTTAACAAAAACAAACATTTAAAATACCGGTAGTAAAAACCCAAACCGCTCTGTGCATCAATACCGGTGTATCATAAAATACGGTACACCAATCATCCTTTACACACACAGTGTATTATGTTCCTCATAGTTAGGACATTCCTTATAACACCATAGCAAGGTCTATTTGTATTGTTGCAGCAAACTGGAGCAGAAGTAACAGATGAGGGCTGTCTACACAGCGCGCACACACACACACACTCCCCTCTCAAGAGCCAAACCTGCCTGTCCAACTGTTCCATGAGTCAGTGGGATATACATATCACCCGATACCAGAGGATTGAATGGGGCTTAAAGGATGAATGACACTCTGGTAGATCGGCTACTAGCCTGTATTTGGTGTGTTGACTGGGCGACCCAGTGGAAGGTGTGTTGACTGGGCGACCCAGTGGAAGGTGTGTTGACTGGGCGACCCAGTGGAAGGTGTGTTGACTGGGCGACCCAGTGGAAGGTGTGTTGACTGGGCGACCCAGTGGAAGGTGTGTTGACTGGGCGACCCAGTGGAAGGTGTGTTGACTGGGCGACCCAGTGGAAGGTGTGTTGACTGGGCGACCCAGTGGAAGGTGTGTTGACTGGGCGACCCAGTGGAAGGTGTGTTGACTGGGCGACCCAGTGGAAGGTGTGTTGACTGGGCGACCCAGTGGAAGGTGTGTTGACTGGGCGACCCAGTGGAAGGTGTGTTGACTGGGCGACCCAGTGGAAGGTAGCGTAGCACCTCGCATTATCAGCAAATTCAACAGCTTTTAAGAAATATATTACCTTCAACAGTGTTGTCTTGTGATCAAGCCATCAATGTTTTGTGATTATTGGAGTTGTAAAAATATTAGTAATTAATCTTAAGTTCTTAAGCAGATAAGTTTAATACGAGTATGAATAATTTAGGTTAAAAGTTTGATATTAAAAGTGTGGTCTGTCGCACAGTCTAATTATACAATATACAGCGTGTCCCACAAAATGTGTGATATACATATATATATTTAGTAATTGCAGTTTATGTAAGTTAAGTTGAGTTATCAGACCTGTAAAAAATAAAACAAATCTTTTTTACTCTCAAAACCTAACTTACATAAAGTGCTATGGAAACCGGTGTCTTTAGTATCAAAACGAACCGCTATTTTCCAGGCCATTTAAAATGTAGAGCTCGAGGTGATTTAATCATCCAACCGCTAGAGTGTGTCCGATGTGGGGGGCAATGAGCTATACTTTCTGTGCTCTAGATAAGACACTCATGGTCTATAGTATATGGACAGCTGCTACACCATGAAACAGTACACATAGCTGTGGCAGGTTCTGTTGAAACCAAGAAAGTGTTTTGAAACAGAAGAGGCAGTTGCTAAACTTGTCCAATTGGAAGAACACAGATGTTCATTTTCCAGTTGCAAAAGGTTTTGCCGCGGTGTGCGCAAACGAACAAAACCCCGGCCCTTAGATTGAATGATTAACCTATATCAATATGTCCCGTTGTGAAACATTCTTCAAAATGGCCTTTGCCCCCCACCCCCACCCCCTAACCCATCTACAGTAATCCCTTACCTTCTCTAACCCTGGTTGAGTCAGAATTGAACCAGGAAGTGGAGTGCAAAATAAACAAGTCTATTTCCAAGTCTTTTGTCTCTAAACAATGTGGAAGGACGAGGGGTTGGGCGTGGAGAGACTAAAAGGTTTCACACAGTCAGCGGCTAAAATTGACTTTTTGGTCCACCAGCCACAGTAGCAGGTAGATTTCTTTTATTTGATCTACCAGCCAAAATATAGTCTCACCATAACTGCTTCAAAACACACAACAACTAAAAAAAACAGATGATTTCTAAAACAAGAAATATAATAGTAACAAGTAATATTGTTATATTGCCAAATTTCATCAAATGTTTTGTTGGCCCGAGTATTTAACCATAATGGAGACGAGACTAAATGTTCGGCTGCCCCTTTAAGGGCGGGAGGTTACCGTGATAACAGGGCCACTCGAGTTGCGTGTTAAGAGACATTTGGGATCAGACTCAAACTAACGTTGAAAAACAACAGAGCTTGTGAACAAAGCAATGTCAATTGACAAGAAACACTCGACGAAAAATGAAAGCTGGGAACCGAGAGACTGAAAAACAGCTTCTATCTTAAGGCCATCAGACTGTTAAACAGCCATCACTAGCACAGAGGCTGCTGCCCTATGTACATAGACTTGAAACCACTGGCCACTTTAATAAATTGGAACACTAGTCACTTTTAATGTTGACATATTTTGCCTTACTCATCTCATGTATATACACTGTATTATATCCTATTCTACTGTGTCTATGCCACTCTGACATTTCTAGTCTAAATATTTATATATTCTTAATTCCATTCCTTTAGATTGTGTTTATTGTTAGATATTACTGCACTGTTGGCGCTAGAAACACAAGCATTTCTCTACACCCGCAACAACATCTTCTAAAACAGGTGTACGTGACCAATAACAGATTATCCATGGAGCTCAGGTGTATTTCCCCCCTCCACGTGGCGGTGGTGTAACTCAGGAACCACACAATTCCCGGGTCTTTGAAGTCTAAACTCGAGGAGGAGGAGGAGGTGGAGGTGCATACTTCTCACTGTCATCGTCTCAGTCCATGCCAGGACATGTTGACGGGCTCCAGAGTGGTGCAGCGGTCGAAGGCACTGCATCTCAGTACTAGAGGCGTCACTACAGACCTTGGTTAGATCCCGGGCTGTATCACAACCGGCCGTGATCGGGAGTCCCGTACGGCGGTGCACAATTGGCCCAGCGTCATCCATGCTCTGACTCATAGTTCTATGACATGAATGATAGAATCCCCCCCCTACACACTCAACCTAAATGGTATTGATCAGAGGTGTGAAGATTAAACCAGTGGCTGGAAACGTTGCCAGCTAAGGTAGACTAGAGAATGACCACGTTCACAATTGTTGAGAAACTATTGCGACATCTTGACTATCCTTCGAGACAAACTAAAAACCACTCTGTAACCGTATCTTGGTCACTCAGGAAATCTTAAAAACATTAACCAATAAGCTTTTATGTTTTAGTAGTGAACGTGTTTACAAGGAACATCCAATACGAAACCTAAACTAACAGTCTTCACCAAGGTTTCTCCCAATACACCTTGGGCTTTCAGTAGACCTAAGAGTTTTCTTTTGGTTTTTTTAAAGGCACCCCGTCTCAATGCATAACTCCCTACTCAAGTCACCAGTTTGCAAGAAGTCATGACTGACTACATCAACAACCAGAACAATAGCATAGAGAACCACATTTGTGAGAACAGAACTTTCCCGTCAGTTAACACACGTGAATTTGAGTGAAGAGTTATTGTGTACAGAGGATCGTGACCCATTAGTTCAAATCCCGGTTGGCATATGAACCCCTAATGAGAAAATATAGTCGCTCACCTGCAGACATCTCCAGATCTTTCTTTTCCGCCTCTGCTACCCGGGCAGCCTCCTCCTCATCCTCAGCCTCGGTGGTGCAGCGGTAACCCTTCTTCTTCAGGACGTGACAGACAAAGACACCCAGGAGACCCAGGAGGAAGAAGACAGGCATCAGGACGAAGGCTATGTACTCTGGGTTCACATGGTCGCCTCCTGCACTGCTGCCTCCGCCCGCTGTCTGACCCGCTAGAAAGCAAACAGGGGGAGGAGAGGTGGTAGATGGGAGGGAGCAATTGAAAGAGGGATGAGGGGGTAGGTGATGAGAAGGAGAGAGAGACAGAAAAGGAAGATGTGAGGATATTATGATGGTTCAATGTGGACCCTGTGGATTGTATTGGTAAATAAGTTAGTAGTTATTTCCTCTATGGAGGTCCCTTAAAGTGGTTGAATATCATAGGCCCTGGTCTCTACATAGCACCACAGCTAAGGAATACGCGCCCCACACACACACACACACACACACACACGCCTCAAACTATGTTCTAGGAGAAAACAGCCATTGAGGAAACCCATAACATCCTCATCAATTTGTCAGTTCTGCCATTAAAGAACAGTAACAATAAAACAATAGCAGATTATATCAAAGTTGAACAGTTCAAGTGAGGAAGGGAAACTCAAAAAAATGGCACAGAGAGTAGCATTCCTAAAGAAGGTTTATGTCAAACGGACAGTAACAATATAAAACCATACCAGATGAGTGAAGAGAGGAAGATGGAAAAACAAGACTGTTACATATTGACAAGAGATGAACAAAATGAATAATGCATGTGTGGTAACCACAAGCCACTTCATTAGTCACCATTTAATTTATTAGCTAGTCACCACTGCCAACACGTCACACACTCTGAGTGGCACCAGATATTCCTACTAGTCAGCAGAGGGAGGATTTAAGAGCTAGTCGGAACTAAACTCAATGGTCACCCAGGTGATAATGAAAGTCGACAGTGCTTTCAATGTTCTTTCCTCGCTCGCTGGATAAAAGTGCTGTCCCATATTTCTCTCCCCAGCGCTACGGGCTGTCATGTCCGCTGACAGCCCTTTAAAATGGCCAAGAGAGGAGAGAGAGAGAGGGAGAAAGACGGAGACAGACTGTCATTGTCACCAGGGAGACTGCTGACTCCAAGGAGGCTGTAATCCCGGTAACTTTCCAGCTCTCCCTCTGTCATTCTTTGCCCGCTCAACTAACTCTCTCTCTGGGAACGTTTTCATTTGCGAGAAAGAGGGAAGCAGAAAGAGCGAGAGGCAAGAGAGATCTGCAAGACACAGAGCAGGACTGTGGTGCAGGCTTGTTTATCAGGTCACTCAGGGCCGTTGATTGGACGGGGGGCCGGCCATCCCTGAGCCATCAGGAATGGAGTGACACATACCGCAAGGTCTCTTTAATATGGGGAAATCTTTCCACTTCCTCTGTGACTGACTGTGAGGCCAAAACCACAAGGTGCCCCCTTTCAATGTTCTTCATCCATGTTCACAGAGCTGAAATAACTGGTGACTCTTTGGTCCCACATTCCTAGTGCGCAATGGTTGTGTTTCAGATTATTTTGTGCCCAATAGAAATTAATGGTAAATAATGTAGTGTCATTTTGGAGTCACTTTTAATGTAAATAAGAATATATGTTTCTAAACACTTCTACATTCATGTGGATGTTACCATGATTACGGCTAATCCTGAATTAATCGTGAATAACGAGTGAGAAAGTTACAGAGGGCCAAAGATCATACCCTTAAAATCAGGGGTATCAATAATTTCAGACCCCACTGTCTTACATATTCCTGACTGACGGGCTCACAGGAGGGAAAGGTATGGGGTCAAAGGTTACAGTGCGTGTCTGTACTCTACTAAAAACAGATCTTCCACAGTCTTCTCCTGACGTTTCCCACGTGAGACATTCCATCCAGTGCCACATAAAGCAGACAATCAGGTCATTGTGTTTCCTCCTGTGTGTATCCCGTCTGTGTGCGAGGGAGTGAGAGCGTGTCTAGTGACTGTGTGTGTTCTGCTATGTGATGGTGTCTACATGTGACCGTACGATGTACCAACATACCACTCTCAGTGTGTCTGTATGCCTTTGTGTTTCTTGCCCCCATTGTCCCTCTCCCCTGGAGCATGACGGATCTGACTGTGGTCTTCTCGGAGCATCACTGACCACTCTGTCTGACTAGTTCGCTCTCTGCTCTCGTTTCCCTTTATAGGATGTCGGTGGACGGAGCTGCGGGGGTCGTCCCTGAAATGGGACACAAATACCCCCAATACATTGAGGAGACTCTCTCCACGCAGACATACTGTCGTTTTTTTGGTTGTGGCATTTTGGGGGCTTCTTTTTGTTTGTTTTGGCACTCACACGCCATTGTTACCTGGATATAGTTTACTTTATTTAATAAATACATTTGTTATTTCTCCATCTCCCTCTGTGTTACGGGCTACGAGCCGGGAATAGTTACATTTCTCCTGTCCCATCCCTCACTTTACACATAAAATGCCTAATTGGATTAAACTACGTGTGTGTGTGTGTGTGTGTGTGTGTGTGTGTGTGTGTGTGTGTGTGTACACACACACAATGAATGGACAGTTTAGGGGTGCATTTCAATAGTATAAAGAGGCTTCCTCACCTCGTCTCCTTTTAATATATTTTATGATAACACCTCCATCTAACATGTTCTCCTTCTCTAACGCCCAGTAGGTCCCAGAGCATCTCTCCCTCCCTCCCTTCTCTAGCTCTGTGTGGATCGTATACATAATCTACAGAGATTAATGTTACTGTCGGAGGAATTACATCCTACATCAGCTCATATGACTGTCTTCAGATTTCCTGCCACTGTGCTATGCATCCCCATATCCAGGGGCGGACACCGCCGATGCCATGTAAAATAATCTGCACAAAAACACACCGGCAAAATGAATGACTAATTGCAGTGATGCGACATTGGAGATGAGGATATTATGAGGGTTCAATGTGGACCCTGTGAGAGTGTGTGTATTGGTAAATATGTTAGAGTAGCCATTTCCTCTATGGAGGTCCCTTAAAGTGGTTGAATATCATAGGCCCTGGTCTCTACATGGCACCACAGCTAAGGAATACGTCCCCCCCACACACACACACACACACACCTCAAACTATGTTCTAGGAGAAAACAGCCATGGAAGAAGCCCATAGTATCCTCATCAATTTGAACAATACCAGACTATATCAAAAGTTGATCAGTTAATTAAAGCGAGGACGGGGAACTCAAAACGGCACAGAGATCCCTTCCTAAATAAGGTTTATGTCAAAAGGACAACAGAGCAAAGTGACTCATTATTGTCCAGTGGTTGGCATTCACTTAGCAGTAACTCCAAGACATGTTGTAGGTGTATGGAACTACTTTTAAAAATCGGTAGGTCCAGAGCTGTATGTAAAAAAAACACAGGTCTCTGGGTAAGTCTACTGTTCAACGGGATCTAGAAGGCAAAGGGAGCTTCCTGCTACGTGTCAGTGGAATGGTTCCACTGAGGACAGATGAGAGGATGTGGTTGTCTTTTTTTTTCCATTAGCCTGTCCAACTTCTTGTACTACATGTTAGACAAAGATAACCAACCAGTCAAAGATTATTATTAAAACACCGCTGGAACACTGAACCAGAATCATATAAATACCATGGAGCATAATCAGGCTAGTCTGATGTCACAAAATTACATTAGGGAAACTATCTACTTTTAGAAGTAGTTTGTGCCTAATTGTCCAGAGAGTTCCCTGAATTTCATGCGTGTCAAAACTCTCTCCCTGTCCCAGACACTGCTAAAGAAAAACAAACAAAAAAACGGAGAGTTACGAGTGTCCTGCACATTTGGAACAAGACTCGGCTGCTGTCTTTGAGTCCCTTCTAACTCCGGCCTACACAGAGCATGCAGGACAGACGGGGGACACACATCTTACAAATCACGTGCATGTCTATGCTCGCGTGCTTATTTTAAAACCATGTGTTGAATGTTTGTGTTTAATCAAACGAGGCTGAGGATTACGTTTTTGGCCTTCTTGAGTGACAGACAACAGCTGCATGGTCACAAAGCTGGGTTAGTCACGAAGGAGGATAAAACAGAACCTCATATCCTCAAAGGTCATATCCTATGTTATTGTACAGGAGGGCCTAAAGTTTAGAGACAAAGCAGGAAGTAAAGTCATGTGTTTTGAGGAGTACTTCTTGACATGTCAAATGGCATAATAACTCAAGTCTTCCTCCACTCACATGGAATTAGAGCTTGTCGTTTCACATTGGAAATGATAAGTGTTAAGGAAAGCGTTTAAACCGGTTTGGGCATTACATTTAAATTCATTAACCAGACAGCAGAAGTCATTGTGCCTGTGTACGCCTCATCTACATACAGTAGGCCACATGTTTAGACCTACACTCTCCACTACCCATACCGCCTTACAATTACAACAGTACACATTTCCATTAAAGGGTTAAACAGGTCAGGGTAGGCCTATTATAGCTGCAGTTTTACATTTTGCACAGGGTGACAACAGAAAACACAGCGCTAGACTAGACAGCCCATGCAATGTGCCTCCCAGGAAATTCAAAAACAACATAGCTGTTGGCAACAGTATCCACTTTGGTGATGAAACTTTGTATCACTGTAGGCAGACTGGTCTCAGACTACACGTAACACAGTAGACGAAAACCCAACGTAACATAGTAGACGAAAACCCAGGGAAATTAAATTAGTATGATATGTTACCATACCAATCATATCATAAGACTAAAGGTTACTTGGTTGGTCAGGGTGGATGGGTGGGCATATAACAAACCAAAAGATTGAAACACGCAATCTCATCATGGACAACTTCACCATTTTAGGTCATTAGCAACTACTTACTACATTTTAACTACTTAACATGTTAGCTAACGCTTCCCCTAACAAATTGTACGAATTGCAATTTGTAACATGGACATCCATTAATTAATACATAACAAACGTAAAATAAAACTATATATACACACACAGACAAAAGTATGTGGACACCCCTTTCAAATAAGTAGATTTGGCTATTTCAGCCACACCCATTGCTGACAGGTGTGTAAAATCGAGCACACAGCCATGTAATCTCCATAGTCAAACATTGGCCTTACTGAAGAGCTCAGTGACTTTCAAAGTGGCACCGTCATAGGATGCCACCTTACCAACAAGTCAGTTAGTCATTTCTACCCCTGCTAGAGCTGCCCACGATCAGCTGTAAGTGCTGTTATTGAGAAGTGGAAACGTCTAGGGGCAAGAACGGCTCAGCCGTGAAGTAGTAGGCCACACAAGCTCACAGAACCGGACCAATGAATGCCGGAAGCGTGTAAAAATTGTCTGTCCTCGGCTGTAACACACACTACATAGTTCTAAACTGCCTCTGGAAGCAACGTCAGGACAAACATTTTGGGCGGGTGCTTCAGGAAGTGGGTTTCCATGGCCGAGCAGCCGCACACAAGCCTAAGATCACCATGCGCAATGCCAAGCGTCGGCTGGAGTGGTGTAGAGGTCACCACCATAAGACTCTGGAGCAGTGGAAACGAGTTCCCTGGAGTGATGAATCACGCTTCACCATCTGGCAGTCCAACAGACAAATCTGGGTTTGGCAGCTGCCAGGAGAACGCCATCTGCCCCAATGTATAGTGCCAACTGTAAAGTTTGGTGGAGGAGGTATAAAAGTCTGGGGCTGTTTATGGTTCGGCCTACGCCCCTTAGTTCCAGTGAAGGGAAACCTTAACGCTACAGCATACAATGACATTCTAAATGATTCTGTGCTTCCAACTTTGTGGCAACAGTCTGGGGGAAGTCCCTTTCCTGTTTCAGCATGACAATGCCCCCGTGCACAAAGCGAGGTCCATACAGAAATGGTTTGCCGAGGTCGGTGTGGAAGAACTTGACTGGAATGCACCGACTGCGATCCAGGCCTAATCACCCAACATCAGTGCTCGACCTCACTAATGCGTTTGTAGCTGAATGGAAGCAAGTCCCAGAGCAGTGTTCCAACATCTAGTGGAAAGCCTTCCTAGAAAAGTAGAGGCTGTTATAGCAGCAAAGGGGGGGGGGGGGAGACCAACTCCATATTAATTCCCATGATTTTGGAATGAGATGTTCAACAAGCAGGTGTCCACATACTTTTGATCATGTAGTGTATCATACTAATTTGTACGTCCCGGATTTTCCTTTTCTATGTTACCTGAGTCCAAGTTGCTGTAGGCTTGATGTAACCAGGTTGATGTAAGGCTACTCTGTTGCAACTAAACCGGGTGTACACTACAGGATTTATGTCCACGATTTAGCGGTCCCTGACAAGTGAAATCCGAGACAAGACCACCTGCTCGGGGCGCGGCCGTCACCGACGCTCGTTTAACGTGAGCGGGTAAAAAAAGACGCAATCTGAGGGCTACGGATCTCGTCTTTGAGCAGTCCCAGAAATCCCGATATTTTCAAACATGTTTGATTTTAGCATCACAAAACCTGCAATGCTCTTGTAGCGTAAGATGTGCCACGAAAAGTTTTGAGACGTGTGATCTGCAATAGCCAATAGGAGAGCTCGCCCCAGAAGGAGATGACGCTGCTTGGCATCCCCCAGAATGTGTCGAGCCTGGAGCGAAGACTTCTAATATGCGTTTTGTACTTGCTTTTAACCAAAAGCAACAACAAAAAAAGTGTCAAATCGTTACACCTCTTAAAATTCACAAAACAACGTTATTAAATTCAAAACTGTTTGCTAGATTTGAACTGTATTGTATGCGTGAATGTCTGACTTTTGTTTGTGAGGCTGCTTAGAGGCACAACATCTAATCAGCATGGGATCGACAATCCCCACGACTAAGTGAATAGTCTTGTACTGGAACATCGTTTAGTGTCCGCGACACAACAACAACAACAACAAAAAACATACTACCAGCGAGACTGTCGTTTAATTTGAAAGGCTCAGCGATGTTAGGCTTTTGAAAGTCGCGTAGTGTCCAGCCCAGCCGCACCTTACAGAAACCTCGACTGTGAATTGATTAGAAGTGGCCACGGTGCATACACTGGATCTGGATCTGACGGTGGAGCGCGCAGAGAAATGAAGATGTCAAATCATAAGTTCACCGAGTCTCTCTGCATTGATTTAATTTAAGGAGGCGGATGCGAGAGAGTTGTTCCAAAACACGAGGTAAATAAGTTGATAACTTACGTGGTACGACAATGGTCCCAGTTGAATTGGCCATGTTCAAAAGGACTACTGGCCGGGAGTTCGGGTCTGCGGCTGGCTACCACGGTCACGGAGAACTGGGTCTGCGGAGGACGGAATGGTCGTCACTACAGCCACTAACCCCGCCTGTTTCTACTGGGCTCTTAACAGTGGCATTTTAAACATAACCTTCAATTAACATCAAAAAGCTTTTTGTTGTTTTCATTAATTTTTACGATATTGTCAATTTGGACTTTGCCTGTGGAAACCGAGAGAGGCGCGTTCATTTGGAACTTTTTTTTCCGAATCGAGCGTGTATTTCCTCATTCGTATGTGAGCTCGGGAGGAACACCCGTTTCTTAAAGCTGTAGCATACCCTCTTAAAGGCGCTACGTCTGGTCTGGGATCACAACTAAATGGGGATCAATTCCAGCTTGAAAAAAAGAATGATCAAATGCATTATTTTGGATAATACAGTGGTAGGCCTACATCCAAATAGAATTGACAAATGTAATATACTGTGGTTTATTAGCTTGTTAGGCTACCATATATTTCCCACAGTGAAAACTATAAAAGGTTTTATATTATCGTCATCATGTGCATTGTTTTTTATGCCTCTTAATTAATGTATTCCCCTTCGGTGGCAACTCATCCTTCAGGGCAAGTGCAGAGCCTCACCTGTTTGTGTTGTTGCCTGTTTTGCATGTTATTTTGGCATTAATACGTGTGACATATCAGTTTGCAAACAATGTACAAAAAAAATCACAGAGTTAATAAAGCTGCATACAAACATGGTCTCTTTTTTGCTTTCTTGAGTAAGGCAGCTCCAACATGCAGGTGTTTCAGCCTAGCTCAGTGCTTTCTGTGGTGGTGGGGCAGCCAGCAGAAAAAAACGGAGTGTAGGTGTTGGCAATGTTCTATAGTTGCGTCGTGATTGGCTCAGTTTTCTGTCACTTGGACAATTTTATTTGTCACATACACATGGTTAGCAGATGTTAATGCGAGTGTGGAGAAATGCTTGTGCTTCTAGTTCCAACCATGCAGTAATACAGTAATATCTAACAAGTAATCTAAAAATTTCACAACAACTACCTTATACACACAAGTGTAAAGGAATGAATAAGAATAGGTACATATAAAGATATGGGTGAGCGATGGCCAAACAGCATAGGCAAGATGCAGTAGATGGTATAGAGTACAGTATATACATATGAGATGAGTAATGTAGGGTATGTAAACATTTGAGTCAGTATGTTGGCAGCAGCCACTCAATGTTAGTGATCGCTGTTTAACAGTCTGATGGCCTTGAGGTAGAAGCTGTTTTTCAGTCTCTCGGTCCCAGCTTTGATGTACCTGTACTGACTTCGCATTCTGGATGATAGCGGGGTGAACAGGAAGTGGCTCGGGTGGTTGTTGTCTTTGATTATCTTTTTGGCCTTCCTGTGACATCGGGGGTGTAGGTGTCCTGGAGGGCAAGTAGTTTGCCCCCGGGATGCGTTGTGCAGACCTCACTAACCTCTGGAGAGCCTTACGGTTGTGGGCGGAGCAATTGCCGTACCAGGCGGTGATACAGCCAGACAGGATGCTCTCGATTGTGCATCTGTAAAAGTTTGTGAGTGTTTTTGGTGACAAGACAAATTTCTTCAGCCTCCTGAGATTGAAGAGGCGCTGTTGCGCCTTCTTCACCACGCTGTCTGTGTGGGTGGACCATTTCAGTTTGTCCGTGAAGTGTACACCCAGGAACTTAAAACTTTCCACCTTCTCCACTAAAATGCTGTCGATGTGGATAGGGGGGTGCTCCCTCTACTGTTTCCTGAAGTCCACAATCATCTCCTTTGTTTTGTTGACATTGAGTGAGAGGTTATTTTCCTGACACCACACTCCGAGGGCCCTCACCTCCTCCCTGTAGGCCGTCTCGTCGTTGTTGGTAATCAAGCCTACCACTGTAGTGTCGTCAGCAAACTTGATGATTGAGTTGGAGGCGTGCATGGCCACGCAGTCATGGGTGAACAGGGAGTACAGGAGAGGGCTGAGAACGCACCCTTGTGGGGCCCCAGTGTTGAGGATCAGCGGGGTGGAGATGTTGTTTCCTACCCTCACCACCTGGGGGCGGCCCGTCAGGATGTCCAGGACCCAGTTGCACAGGGCGGGGTCGAGACCAGAGAGACGGTCACCGCATAATCTACAGGGAGAGCTCGAAAGTTCAAGCCCATTGGGTGCTGCCATAGAGTTACATTAGAAGTGCCCATCCAAGAAGGCTCAATGCCATTGGCCACAAATAAAATTATGTAATCACGGTATGTATACCGTAGATTTGATTGGAGTGATCATGGCAACATCATACTTTCAAAATCTTAGCTAGCTAGCTAGACAAGCAGTCATCATGAATCAAGTCGACAATCTACTGTCAATTCCTTTTAATTTCTTGTCACGATCTCCGTGAGGGACAGACCAAGACGCAGCGATGCTTCCAGTATACATTTTATTAACGATGACCGTAACTGGGGAAAAATAACAAAATATAAACGACGATCATGCCGCTGACCACAACTAAACATACAACAAGCTATGACCAAACAATAACCCACAAACCCCTCGTGAAAACTACAAACATATATATGGTTCCCAATTAGAGGTAACAACACTCAGCTGCCTCTAATTGGGAACCATTACCCCAACATAGAAATAGATAACCTAGAACAGAAAAAACCTAGAACAGAAAAAACCCTACACCAAAAACAAAACTAAACACTCCAGCCTGTCTTCTCAGGCCTGGACGTGACACATATGAAGAGAAATTATAGATAAAATGTATCAGTGCTCATTGGCCATTGGACATAAACATTACACAAGTTTGAGATCGCAAACTCAACAATGAGTGGTTTGGAAGGAATCAGTGGCTAACTGGAACCGTTGCAAAGCAATCACTAGCCTGCTATTCAGTGGAGTGGGTGTGTGGTCCAAGTCTGGCGTTAAGGGTCTCTTTTCTGTCAATACAGCATGACTTCTGCAGCATTCAAGACAACTGGAAACTAGGAAATCTCAGACTTCAGAGAGTTCAAGACAACTGGTAACTTGGGAAAAAAACGAGCTCCAACTTGGAAAATATGTTTTGAACGGTCATCTGAATCTGATTTCCAAGTCGGGAATTTGAGCCTCTTTCTAGAGCTACGACCTGAAGATCACCGACGTCATGATTCAACCTTGTTCCCAGTTGTCTTGAAAATACCATAAAGCAAGAGAATGACAGACTTTGATGACAACGTTCGATGACAAAATTTACCCACAAGAAGTACCCGCCGCACCACCTTCCTGTTCAAGTGAGCACAACAAGGTGAGTCCAAAAATGTATTGTATGCTGCTGCATAAATCATGTAATATGCCAGAGAGATATGTATACTGTAGCTAAGAAAGTGATACTAAGTGTATGTTGTGTAGTAAGCTGTTAGTAGCCCATGTGCCTCACCCTAATCATTTGATCCCTTTCCCCCTCATAATTTAGCCTACTGATCTGACTTGGTGGTGCACATGTAGCCTATAGCCTGTTTTAGAGAAATGTAATCATCGAATATTGTAAGAGCTTTCATTGTCTGCTTATATGCCCCCTTTATTTATCCTACGGTTCTGACTTGGTATACAGGGAGAATACTGTAAGAACTGCCCATGTTCTGAATTCTGTCACTGTACATTTCAAAAGTGCTGAACAAATAGTTAGACTACATTGGTCCTAGCTCACTCATTAATATCTTCATCTAAATTACGGATTGCCTCTCTTCTGCTCGTTGTCCCCTTATGCCATAGTTCTCTGTTGCTAATTAGCACTTCAACATGTTTTTTAGTAAATTGAGGTGAATATATTGATAAAACTCCCCGTGTCTGAGAGAAAATGACACAGTTATCAAAACGTCATAACAATTAAGCCTACACCAAACACACCCTTAATTTTAAGTGTTTGTGAAATTAACGATGTGAAAAACGAATGGCTGAAAAATAATTTCTGTGATCTTATGGGTATTATGGGGTGGCACAGCGGTCTAAGGCACTGCATCTCAGTGCTTGATGGATCACCACAGACACCCTGGCTCGAATCCAGACTGTATCACAACCGGCCATGATTGGGAGTCCCATAGGGCGGCGCACAATTGGCCCCGTGTCGTCCGGTGTAAATTGTAAATAAGAATTTGTTCTTAACTGACTTGAATAATTGTTTTATTTAAAAAAGGACACGTCCACTGTGGCGGACCATACACCTAAACTTGAAAAACGAGAAAAAGGCGGCAATAGTACTGTTTGCCCATTTTGAGACGCCATAACCAGGATATGCTTCCTTAAAGTAGTCAGAATGAATCTAAGAGAACTCCAAAAATATGTCATTAAATTTCTACGTTTGTGCCAAAGAGATTTTAGTCGCATAATTTTACATCTAACTAAAATATTTGGTGCGGTATTTTTCAATTGGTAGAAAAAAAAATTGTGCATGAAAACAAATACTATATTAAAGAATAGCTACTGTTGACCAATCACCGACGAAGGGGCGTAGACTTCAGCTCGCCTCCATAAAAATAATCATAAATGCATATATTTTACCGAAATGTTTGGACTTCCACGCATGTTGACGCCTTAAAATACATTCACTTGAAGAAAAAAAATAACGTATTGTTTCATTTTAATTTTTTTTGCGACAAGAAACGTATCGTTTTGAATAACTACTCAAAGACGTGGTTCACTTCCAAATAAGTGCTCGTAGCCTGCCTGATTGGGTAACCATTTGGGTGAGTAAATGGAGTTATATCGGCAGTTTAGCCTACAAGGTCCAGGCACATTAGCAGGCCAGTAATATGGTGTATTTTGTCAGGATATATCGCGCTAACAGAAACATGAAAAAATGGATTTTTAGTGGCGCGTATATATATATATATATATATATATATATATGAACTATGATAATGCATACGCGCAGAGAAAGTTGTATCCGTAGTTTCAGCGTGTGGCTATGGAGCCAGATACCTGTCACAAGGTTGAGCGTCAGGATCGTAAAGAAAAGCCATGCGTGAAACAATGAACCTGAAATCTAATCCGTGAACATACAAACACTGTGTTACGATTACAGACGAACATTTGACGCTTCAACTAATCTTGTGTTACAATAATACCTTTTCATAGTTTTGGCAGTTTCAGCTCACCAACAACAAAAAGTACCCCAAACGGTCTGTGAGGAGTGCTACTCGAACAAGCATAACGCAGTATAAAAAATAAATAACAAACGGAAAGGGGTATCCTGCATGTTTTCAATTTTAAATTCTCTAATACTCCTGTTGCGTTTATTTCACATTTAGGTAGCTAATGTTTTTGGATTTGTTTGCCATTTAAGACTAGATAGCACTAGCTGTATTATGGCTACAACAGTGAAGTTTCAGTCCGCTAGGTGTATCTACAGCATGGTCATATCTCTGGGTGAAGTGCGCCTTATAAATAACAAAAATAAAGATCAATACATCAAACTACCCCTAGGTGGAGCCATATCCTTTCCTAACAAGCAGACCGACGTTGTCTATCAGTCTGCACATGCACAGCCTCTGCTGCAAGTTGTGGTGCTGTATACTGAACAAAAATAAATATGCAACAATGTCATTGATGTTGCTGAGTTTCAGTTCATATGAGGGAATCAGTCAATTGAAATAAATTCATGTAGGCCCTAATCTATGGATTTCACATGACTGGGAATACAAATAGGCATCTGTTGGTCACAGATACCTTACAAAATGGACCTCACAATGGGCCTCAGAAACTCGATCGCGGTATTTTTGTCCATTCAAATTGCCATCGATTTAAAATGCAATTGTGTTCGTTGTGCGTAGCTTATGCCTGCCTGCCCATACCATAACCCCACCGCCACCATGGAGCACTCTGTTTACAACATTGACATCAGCAAACCGCTCACCCACACAACGCCATACTGTCTGCGTTTGTGAGGCCGGTTGGAGGTCCTGCCAAATTCTCTAAAACCATGTTGAAGGCGGTTTATGGTAGAGAAATTAACATTAAATTCTCTGGCAACAGTTCTGGTGGACGTTCCTGTAGTCAGCATGGCAACTGAACGCTCCCTCAAAACTTGACACATCTGTGGCAGTTTGTTGTGTGACAAAACTGCACATTTTAGAGTGAACTTTTATTGTCCCCTGCACAAGGTGCAACTGTGTAATGATCATGCTGTTTAATCAGATTCTTGATATACCACACCTGTCAGGTGGATGGATTATCTTGGCAGAGGAGAAATGCTCATTAACAGGGATGGAAACAAATCGGTGCACAACATTTGAGAGAAATACGTTTTTGTGCGTATGGAACATTTCTGGGATCTTTTATTTCAGCTCATGAAACACTTTACATGTTGCATTTATATATTTTTGTTCAGTGTACTTGTGTGACAAATCTAAAGTGTTTTTGCCCTCTAGTGGCTAGATAGATGCAAAGTCCTTACTATCCTCCTTTTTCTTGTTTCCTTTCCTCATATCCTTTCCTTCATGGCCACTGATCTGAGAAGGGTTGATAGGTTTAGGCTATTTCAATTGGGTATTACAGAAATGAGACAAGGGGAATTGGGTCACCTGGGGGTGTTGGGGGCGCAGCATCTCAATTAGGGCACAATGTTGCGGGAACATTCAGATAGAAATATATTTAGTAGAACAAACATGCACCTGTGACATGCAGAATGAGGTCAGTTTTATTCCTAATAGTTCTATCTACAACGTTTCACAATGTTTGCCTGCGCTGAATCTGACCTTATTGTCTCTCATTATGTTCAGTAAGAGGTACAGGAACTGAGTACCGGTACAGACGCAGGTATTCAGTTCCGGTGAGCTCCTTCCCAAGTCAGGCACTGCTTAGAGTTTAATTATCAGAATGAAAAGTGACCTAATCAAGATGTATACATTTTTAGGTAGACTCCGCGACATGACGTTGCCACGAGCAGCACCGGAGATATTGAAATGAGCGAGATGCAACACTTTGCTTTCACACAGTCACACACAGTATCTGTGCACGGGTTAGCTTAAACGCTGTTCACAGCCTGGTAGCCAGGGCACATAGAAGTTGAGCCTCACACTTCAACGCTCTTAGTTGTTGTGGAAATTTGCCCACTATGCTGTTTACTTTCTGCATCTACATCATATCGCTGAGTCAACCTTTTAAAATGACCTTGTAGGGAGGACACCCTGAGACACTGTTGTGGGCTCTGGCATATGGGGTCTTACTGTTGTCACACCTGTTGTCATGGAGACTTGATAGTGAGGAAATGAACATAATTACATTTTGTCATGAATGATTACTAAACAATTTTGATCACACTTTTTAACACTGTCCGGGTGAGGTATGTTGATACGGAATGTGCACTCATAGCCAGTGCTAACTCCCACACACACACACACACACACACACACACACACACACACACAGTTACCTCATCACGTTGTTTGTCGGCAGTTCCTTTCAACCAGTATGATAGTATACCAACTGGCAAGGAATGTATACCATGATTACCTGTGTATGACTTGGTCGAGTATCTGTCAACCTGTTTTGTCAACAGGCGACACTTGACAGTTGACTTTCTAGGTCAAAGGCCACTCATCATCACACGAGGCTGCGGCTCTGTTATACATGAATACATGTGTATTCACACAGGCAAACTACCTCTGTACGTGAACCAATTGCCACTTTAATTAATATTCTAGTAAAACCCACAAATATAATGCATTATTATGCTGTTATAATGCATTATGATGCCGTTATAATGCATTATGATGCCGTTACAATGCATTATGATGCCGTTACAATGCATTATGATGCTGTTATAATGCATTATGATGCCGTTTAATGCACTGCGGAGCCATTTACACCTAAACCTCTACAGTTAATTATATTGAATTGATAAATAATGCACAAGCTCTGCCTGTTACCGTTCATGGGTATGTCAGAACTGTGTGATCACTTTCAGTACAAAGTGAAGCTAGCCTCTGTTTCAGACCATCAGTTCTGCTCTGTTGCTTATCAACGACTAAGCAAACAGACTGATCTATAAATACAACTACCCATTATGGATTTTCTAGGTCAGTCTGATCAGTTGCTGTTCAAAATCGGTGATTAGCGAAAAAAGCAGAATTGATGCTCTCAACATGGCATCTGTGTTGTTTTTCTCACAAACAATACCTGCACATGCTAAATAACCGCAAGCCTAGCGGCTCTAGGTAACCTGAGGTCACCCTCACAGGTTCTGTCACTCTCCTCGTCTCCTACCTGCCCTGCCACAGCCCGTAATCGCAGCCATCTACCCACAGTAAATATCACAGCCAACTACCCACAGTAAATATCACAGCCAACTACCCACAGTAAATATCACAGCCAACTACCCACAGTAAATGTCACAGCCAACTACCCACAGTAAATATCACAGCCAACTACCCACAGTAAATATCACAGCCAACTACCCACAGTAAATATCACAGCCAACTACCCACAGTAAATATCACAGCCAACTACCCACAGTAAATATCACAGCCAACTAACCACAGTAAATATCACAGCCAACTACCCACAGTAAATATCACAGCCAACTACCCACAGTAAATATCGGCCAAATAATCATCCTACCCGACTTCCAAAGGAATATAAAGAAATAAGTAGGCCGTGACTTGCAGGACTTTTTGACACACTCAACGTAAAAAAGAAAACTCCAAACACATGTCAATTACAGTAATGTCAAATCAAATTTGATTTGTCACATGCTCTGAATACAACAGGTGTAGACCTTACCGTGAAATGCTTACCTACAAGCCCTTAACCAACAATTCAGTTCAAGAAAGAGTTAAGAAAATATTTACTAATGAAACTATAGTAAAATAAAACTAAAAAGTAACACAATAACAATAACGAGGCTATATGCAAAATCAAAAGATTTTAAAATAGTGACAACATCAGTCACATCAAAAGACGTGTAACTATAAAAAATATTTCACATAGCACCATACAGCACTGAATGAGAGGAAATTTTACTATTCAATTTTCTATTCATATTCAGCTAACAAAAAGTAAAGCTTACATTCATCATACGTATTCATAGGTCTATATTTCCTAGATGCATTAAGATATCCTAATGCTGTTCGTTTGTGTACGTTGGGTAGACAACTAACTACTCCACATTGTAGCAATATCAGAGCCTCCAATAGGTTACGTGTGGCTCATCCCCCTCAGCCAGAAAGTCTGCACTGTTTGAGTTTAGGAGGTGTGTCATATCTATCAATTTAACCACTTTTGCAGTAAAATATGTTTTCACAACCATCTATTTCATAAATGGGAGACATTTAGAGATGTGAAAAAAAGCATGGTTCTGTTTTCGTTCTACCTCGGGTAGAAATACCTTTTTTGAGGATTGACCACTAGCCTATGTGACTCGTCTGTCTCGAACCTATGTGCAAAGATCTAGTAATAGTCTATAATAGTCTATAATAGTCTATAAAATCATTGAAAAGTATTTGATGACCTCATATCAGAGTTCTAATTCACGGTCACATTTCGCACTGCCCTAGTTTTGAGGACTGTTTACCAGAAATGCCATGTCTCTCTCAACCACCCAGCCAGCCGCGTGATTTTCGAGTTGGGTTGGGAGAACATTCAACGTCACCATGCTAGTCCTGCAGAGGCACGTTGCTTTGTGCATGGAAATCTTTCCAGCAGCTGCAAATAATTGTATAGTGGCGCACGTGCAACAACAACAAAAAAAATTAAGAGAGGTTGAGAAATTACAATGCCACTGTTTTTAACGTCCCAGTTTACTTACTCAGTATACGAAGTCAGTAAATGATTTATTACAGGATTGCATTCAACAGAATGAATAACAGTTGTGTGTTCTTCGTTGATGATGTTGTGCACACTGATTTTTGAGACAGTTTGGTCCCTTGCAGTACCGTGAGGGCGCTGGGCCGTCATTGTAAATACGAATTTGTTCTTACTCGACTTGCCTAGTTAAATAAAGGTTACATTTAAAATATATATATATCTATCTACAGGTCTGTTTTGAGTTTCGGAGAACATGCACGATGCAACGTGCGAGTAGAGCACAGCCAAGTCCCGTGTTGGCAAACGCCGCTCTCCTCGACCAATGAAAACATTCCTGGGCGTAACTGGGCAGGGTATTTGCTAACTGGGAGCCAATGAGATTGTTGAATAGAAAGTACCATGGAACCGATACAGGGCACGTGTATCTATGCGTGTAGACTGACATGGGTGAAGCGAGATGTGTGCGGTACCGTAGAACTGAAACGAAGCAGGGGAGTGAAGTCCAGTATCTCTATGGTCCAAACCTTTTCAACAAGGACATTATTTATTGACAAGGACTATTCGAGAACAGTATCGAAACAAGAGAAATTAAAGGTAAGAATACTGTTTTTGTTGTTGTTGCAATAACAGTATTTGCGCTTTGGGAGTGGTGTCTGAATAGAATGTCAGCCAATGCCAACTAGCTATGTCGCATTTTATCGGTTTATTTACAGGTTTTGAAGATTATATATATATATATGTAGTTAGTCGCACATTGTGCATGTATTCCTGGTGTTATTCTTTTTCTATTATTTCTCATTTTGTTTCCTGTGCATTGTTGAGAAGGCCCCGTAAACGCATAGTCAACACCAGCTGTTTAGCAAGCATGTGACAAAGACATTTTGATTTGATTATTTAGTTGTACCGTAAAAAAATGTATCTAAAGACCGCTAACAATGCCTCGTTGACTGTGACTTTGACCCAAAATAGTAAGAATGTTGTAACTAGTTATGCGTGGTGAAAAAGGGTCTATTCTAATGTGACGTATAACTTTATTGTGTTACTGTATTTCAAACTCATTACATTATCACTTGCAATGTAGTTTACTGCAGCTATTCCTGAACATGCCAGCCAGTCAGGCTTGGGAAGAGAGACAATGAATTACAAAGGGGAGATCAGATGCAGAATAGAGGGGGCTGTGTCATGTTGATTTATTTTATTTAACTAGGCAGGGCAAGTCAGTTAAGAACAAATTCTTATTTACAATGCCGGCTCTGCAGAAGGACAGATGTTCACCTTGTCAGCTCGGGGATTTGATCTAGCAACCTCTCGGTTAGTGGCCCCAACGCTCTAACCACTAGGCCACCTGGTATCTGACTGAGAAAACAACATAATCCTTTAGAAACAGTGGCCTCGTTGCAGACGGCTACAACAGCGTGCAGTACATGCCATGCACCTCTCCTGGCGAGACCGGGAATGTGTTAGTGGAGCTGGTTCTGTAGATCTCATTAGAGCTTGGATGTGTTTTCTAGACAGGTCACTATTGGTGGCCTCATCTAAGAAACGGCATGTTATCCTAGAGGAATACGTTTTGTTTTACCTCAGAGATGAGTGTAGTTCATTGGGCGTAAAAAACACCAATGGTCTTTCCCTGTTTTCTCACATGATATTTTACACCAAACCAGTTGGTTCACATCCATTATTGCATTACGCCCTGTGGTTGTTGTCTTGCATGGCATCAACAAGTCACTGGTAGACAGCCTGTGTTAGTGGAGCCAGTGCCACCTTGGCTAACACAGCATGCTGGGAGATTAATGGGAAGTTTAGTAGGTAGGTTGCGTTGCGTATCAGTGAGTGACACTGGCATAGAGGTCGAGGAAAACTTTCTAGATTATGACATTGCGTTTCTGTTCTTGTTACATTCACAGTTTCTCCAGTGTTATAGGGGTTATAACCATCTCATTCAACTGTTCCACAATTGTAACGCCACTATGCAGTATCCTTTTACGGATCACGTTTTTATCACAATAGTCGAGTAAGTCCACCAAATGTTGCTGTGAGGTTACACTGTAAGTGGCCGTTTTTAAGGTAACTAAACAGCATCACCGTGGCTCTCAAGTAAAGCGTTTGATGCATGATAAAGGCTCAAGTGGGGAAAAAGTAGGCCAATCAGTCTAATATGCAATTGTTTTGAGAATAAATCTTCTTGGGAAAATGGATTTGACAGTTTTCTCATGAGCTTGAACATCTGGGACATTTACAGTTTCTATTGAGCACTTTTCTCTAATGGTCATTGGTGTGGTCGTTTGCTTGGGCATATTGCATTTGCATGGAAGTGTCAGTGCTGACGAGCCCATGTCTCAGTCAGCTTCGACTACTACTGTTACTTGAAACGTATTGATTCAATGATTTGACACGAATGATTGAAATGTACAGTCATGTCTCAGGCTCATCTCTTTTGGTGGCTGTTTTTTAATCCATTATTTAGTTTAAGTATTTGATGACTCGTGGTTGTAATGCAGAGTCTACCAAAGCAGCAATACATTTGAATGATAATACCGTGATGATGGTTATAGTATCTATGCTTCCTGTAATTACAGTGTGATGCCACACACAATTACGCTCCCCGCTGAAGTGTATATATATTCTAAGTACTCGTCAGTACCGGGGTCATTCAAAGTCTTATACGTTGGCCTGCTAAATATGGTTCTGACTGCGACTTCAAATGGATTTTTGCCTACGCTAAGGCATAGTCGGCTCAGCCCCGATTTAATAGCCAATGCGTTGAATGTGACGTCTTCTCCTGGGCTGCATCTGTTCCACTGACGAGGTTAATCTCCTAACGTGTGTGAGGGACGGGTAGGTAACCTGTTTGTCACATTGTGACAAGTTTGATGTAATATCAGGATTTTTCCATGTGGCAGCTCAATTTTTATATATATATATATATATATATATATATAGGCCCTGTCGGAAAAAATAAAAAATAAACGTCCTTATTTTGAAGGCATAATTAATGTTTTTTTTTTTCTCTCCAATAAATATGTTTAACACTACTGTGGGAAAGACATTTTTAAATCACCTAATACAAAAAGAAAGGGAGAAACATGCACAGTACCAAGTGATCTGTCATTGGCTGGGCGCTCTGTCCAATGAGCAGCCTGTGAGGCTCGGGTAAAGCACAGCCGAGTACACGTGCCTCATGTGTTTTTAAACAGAGCGACGGTACGGAGCGCAGACGGGCCAATATACAACCCCAGACTCTGGGAGTGATATGCAAGGAACACAGTTTACAGGCGCTCCTAGAGAAAACCACGGACCCGCCCGCCGCAACCGTGAATGATTGTTCACGTGATCACGCCAAACTTAATCGTTTGAGCCATATGCCATGCCATCTTCTCTGCTACGTCTTCGCAGCATTAGTAGAAAAATACACACGTACACACGTTTCTGATTCGCCGACGTGTCTCTGTAACTCATCTGCACATTGTGGTAGGATTATTATTTTTATTTTTTTGATTTGCAATTTCTAGATGTATTATAGTTACGGTGATGGTCTGTAATGGGTGCATTTCTCAATGTGGGATCATGTTTCTTATCTTTCAGATTCTGTACAAGAATCTAGTCTGTTATACTGGAGTTAAAAAATAAAAATGAGGGGTTACCAAAAAAAGATTGATTTAGAATCAGAATATTTGGTTTATTAAAACCAAACATGTCGGGCGGCTGGATGCACTTGGACGTCAGATCTTACTGGTTTATTACATAACCGGAATAGACCACAGCTGTAAATGCTTTTGTCAGGTTGCAACTGTAAAACTAGATCTGGAGGGAGAGACAGTTATTTTGAACAAAGCATGTGTGTTGAACTGGGTAGTTGCCTTCATCTGTAAGCAGGATCTTGCCACTTATATTGAGAAATTGTATTTGTGGACACAATGCCAACATTTTCCCGGTTCCTCACTCTGACGCACTCCTCGTCGGATTTCCTGTCATTATTACACGGCTTTGAACAGTCAATATATTTTCTGCCAATATTTCTTCATTCAAAGAAAAGCTTTTTAGCTTGGATAGACCACACCCTAGGAGTGGGGTACTGGGACTGCAATGCTGGCTGTGGCCACTTCAGATGTGAGCGGTTGGGTCGGGAGGTGACCTGGATGGGGCCGGATGGGCCTGCCCGCCCTAGCCTGAGAAGTACACATGGCTCTGTCCATCGCCCAGTTGAGGCACAGGGTGTGTTGTGTCATACATAGTCTGGGTGGCAGACAGACCCTAACAGTTTTTATTTAACCTTTAACTAGGCAAGTCGGTTAAGAACAAATTCTTACTTAGAACGACGGTCTAGGAAAAGTGGGTTAACTGCCTTGGTCAGGGGTAGAACGACATATCAGCTCGGGGATTCGATCTAGCAACCTTTCGGTTACTGGCCCAACGCTCTAACCACAAGGCTACCTGCCACCCCACATGGTGACACCGGGTTTGGTCCAACATGACTCTATATACACTATCTATCAAATTGTTATGAGTCGATTCATCCAATCTACTTGCGTTCCCTTTATAAGATCATGTGTTTTACCATGTACCCGGTAATCCAAGGTGATGTTATTTTCTTGTTGTTTTTCAAGTTTTTAATCACGTCCGGCCTTGTCACTCAACACACGCATTTACTCATTTAGGCTTATCCTTCCCGAGTCATCAGCTTCTTTCTGAGCCCCTTCACTCAGACTCCGAGACCTAAGACGGCTCTTCGGTGACGGTGCTCTGCTGGGTTTAAACCTGGCTGCTGTCGACACTGTCTGCGTCACACCAATTATAGGTCACCTGATGTTGGCCCGAAAGAGAAAGTGAGGGAGAGAGGGAATGGCAAATGTGTATCAGCATTGGGCTTCTAGTTGTGAGGATTTCTGGGATTAAGGGAGAGGTTTCTAGGGAATTAACTAGAGGAGGAACATTACCTGCGTTGGGGACCGGCCTGTCAATGCTCTTGACGAAGGACCATTTAGTGATGATCTTAGTTGTAACAGACTTCATTTAGTTTTTAACCTGTCCTGCAAGAGAATTAGGCTTCCTATGACGATCGATCGCTGAAATTACAAAGTTGGCTGGCAGCAATTGAGATTTTGTCAGTTTTTGTTTATCTGTACCGGGAGGTTCAGACAGACTTGTGACGGGAGTCTTTATACTGTAAGCTAGAGGGAGGCCTGGTTCAGCACCGGTTGTCTGGGAAATGGACCAACAGTTGGGTGCTGTTCACATGTGCACACACAGCCACACGCAATCACACACACAGCCAGACTCATCCATGCGGGGCAGCTAGGAACCAGCTTAAACTGCATGCTGCTCTCAGTCGAAGACAGACCATCTGACAGAGACTCCGGGCTAGTGGGGGACTGTTGTACCCGCACAGATGGACAAATGGCGAGATAGACAGAAGGAAGCACAAAATGATTATAAAATGTAATAGAAAGGTATTGACAGGTGTGGACAGACACACACACACACACACACACACACACACACACACACACAGAGAGACACAAGTCAGCTGTCTGCAGTGGTGTCCTCTCATAGGTTTATTTGATATTCCCTTTGGCTTTCAACTGAAAAGGTGGCCTCCATTTGGGGTCTTGAAGCCTCTTCAGAGCCCCCTGGTACACCAAAAGAGCTTGGGTATATTGTTTATTTATAGCCACTATCAAAGATTTATGGAGTTGCCGCAGTAAGTATTGACTAGGAGACCCCCTCACTATTTATTCATTTATATATATATATATATCTCTCTGTAGGCCAAACCTCCCACAAAGCCCACTGTACTGCAGTTTGGACAAGGCAAGATAATATTGTACTGGTACAAAGCAGCCTAAGGTTGACAGAATGCATAGACCAGCTTCAATACATCAGACTAATTCTATCTTGAGAGAAAAGACCACACTATGAAGTCTAACCGGTTGTTTCTTTTCTCCCTCTCCCCACCAGGTGGCCTGTAGCACAGAGAAGAACAGCAACACGGCACAGCAGGCGAGACGCCAAGAGAGAAGTAGCGACTTGTTATTTTCTCTGTTTCCCAGTCTTTTGTTGAGCGGAAACAGCAGCAGGGTATCTCGATCAGTCCATCTGTGAGAGTCACGTTGGCCTACTTCATTAGCAGAATATTATCTCTCCCCTTCGGTTCCAAAACCCGGGGGTGGATCCCTCGCCCTTTACCACTTGAAAAGAGGGTTTCAGCCATAAGATTAAATACAAAATATTCAACATTTTCAGGAGAAACAATGTTTTCTCTCCTTACTGTTTTATCAACCAATCAACCAATCACGATACACAACTGCAGTCACACTAGTCCCACCTAATCAACTGGAAAATATAATTTTTGCGATTAATTATCTTCCATTACACTTGGTGAGAGAGCTTTATCTCAACCAAGCCTAACCAGCCTCATCCTAACCTATTATGAGTTATGACGACTCAAACTCCGCCCCTGGCGATGACACTTGGGGGCGAGTGGGAAGCGCCAATGAAGAAGAGGAGGAGGAGGCGGGAACAGGAGTGAGCTCCCCCGGCAGCAACAACAACCATGGCAGCCAATCGGGAACGTCGGACATGGCCAATCGGGAGCGAGGATCCTCTCCAAGTGGATCCGGCTCCGGTGGCTCGTCTGGGGGGGACCAGAGGGGTCCCAGCTCAGATGACGGGGACGCTTTATCCAGCGGGAACGACTCCGGGGAGAGGGAGTCGAGTGAGGCAGGGAGCGGGTCCAGGGGACATCAGTCCAGGAGTTCCCATTGCTCCTCCAGCCAGAAGGACTCGGGCATGATGCTGGAGAACACAGAGAGCAACAAGAGCTCTAACTCTCAGTCCCAGAGCCCGTCTCCCCCCAGCAGTTCCCTGGCCTACAGCCTGCTGTCAGCCAGCTCAGAGCAGGACCCTCCTTCCACCTCCGGCTGCAGCAGCAACGAGCAGCACCAGACGGCCCGCGTCCAGACCCAGAAGGAGATGCTGAAAGCCCTGAAGGAGCTCAAGGTCCGCCTGCCGGCCGAGTGCAAGGGCAAAGGTCGCTCCAGCACCCTGGACGCCCTCCAGTATGCCCTGAACTGTGTGAAGCAGGTGCGCGCCAACCAGGAGTACTATCACCAGTGGAGTGTGGAGGAGTGCCACGGCTGCAGCCTGGATCTGTCTGCATACACCACTGAGGAGCTGGACAACATCACCTCAGAGTACACCCTAAAAAATACAGTACGTCAACATCCTCGAAACAATGACTAAGCATTTCACACGCATTTTCAATTTCACTTTGTTTTTGAAAGTAACATTTTGTAATGCAGTCGACTCACACAGTACGCAAGCAATCACTCCTGACTCACACTCTTCCTCCCCCTTCTCTCTACTCCTCCCTCCAGGACACCTTCTCCATGGCGGTGTCCTTCCTGACAGGCAAGGTGGTGTACACCTCCCCCCAGGGCTCATCCCTGCTGCGCTGCAAGCCAGAGAGGCTCCAGGGGGCCATCTTCTCCGAGCTGCTGGCTCCACAAGACGTCAGCACCTTCTACAGCAGCACGGCCCCCTGCCGCCTGCCCGCCTGGGCCACCTGCATGGGCTCTGTGTCCCCACCGACAGACTGCACCCAGGAGAAGTCCATGTTCTGTCGCATCAGCGCCGACCGGGCGCAAGGAGGAGAGATCAAATACTACCCCTTCCGCATGACCCCCTACCAGCTAACCCTGAGGGACTTAGACACGTCAGACCCCCAGCCCTGCTGCCTGCTCATCGCTGAGCGGGTACAGTCTGGGTACGAAGCTCCCAGGATCCCTGCCGACAAGAGGATCTTTTCCACCAGTCACACTCCCAGCTGTCTCTTCCAGGAAGTAGATGAAAGGGCTGTGCCGTTGTTGGGCTACCTTCCCCAGGACCTGGTGGGAAGCCCCGTGCTCCTCTACCTCCACCCAGAGGACAGACCGATCATGGTGGCCATACATAGGAAGAGTAAGTACACACACCTTTTATTTTGTCTTTCTTCCTCCACATCTTTTAATCTTGATTTACTATTTTAGTCTCATTCTGTCATTCTCTCTCTCTCTCTGTCTCTCTCTCTCTCTCTCTCTCTCTCTCTCTCTCTCTCTCTCTCTCTCTCTCTCTCTCTCTCTCTCTCTCTCTCTCTCTCTCTCTCTCTCTCTCTCTCTCTCTCTCTCTCTCTCTCTCTCTCTCTCTCTCTCTCTCTCTGTAAAGCTTAGTGTTCTTGCATTCTAATCCCTTTTCCTTCCATCTTCCAGTCCTCCAGTCTGCAGGCCAGCCCTTCGACAGCTCTCCCATGAGGATGTGTGCCCGCAGTGGGGAGTACGTGACCATCGACACTAGCTGGTCCTCCTTCATCAACCCCTGGAGCAGGAAGGTGGCCTTCATTGTGGGCCGGCACAAAGTCCGAACCAGTCCCCTGAACGAGGACGTGTTCACTCCTCTGCGGGGCTGTGAGGGCCGCTCCATGGCCCCGGAGATCGCGCAGCTGAGCGAGCAGATCCACCGTCTCCTGGTGCAGCCGGTCCACAGTGGAGGGTCGCAGGGCTACAGCAGCCTGGCCTCAAATGGATCGTGCTCCCACGAGCAGCAGTACCGCCGCGCCGCCTCCGACAGCAAGTCCACCAACGCCATGGAGGCCATGGAGGCAGCCGTGGTCGCTCTGCACAAACCGGTTAGTGGAATGAAAACACTCCAAAAGACTACACACACACACCGGTCTTCATATTTTACATGTTAGTCATTTAGCAGACTCTTCTTCAGAGCGACTTACAGGTGCAATTATAGTTAAGTGCCTTGCTCAAGGGCACATCGACAGATTTTTCACCTAGTCTGCTCGGGGATTCTAACCGGCGACCTTTTGGTTACTGGCCCAATTTTTTTGAACCGATAGGCTACCTACCACCCCATATATTCACACATTGACTTTTGACCGTCGTTGTCCTCTTGTTCACCCAGATGACGTTCCAGCAGATCTGTAAGGACGTGCACATGGTCAAGGCCAGCGGGCAGCAGGTATTTATCGACTCTCGCAACCGAGCCCTGCCCCGGCGACACGCTGGCACACCGCTCCGTGCCATCGGAGAAGTGGACCCCATCAAGAGTCTGATCCCGGAGGTGGTGTGTCCACCCAAAACCCCGGTGTTCAACACCCAGCAGCTGATGAAGGAGGAGCCCTCCAGTGCCTACAGCTACCAACAGATTAACTGTCTGGACAGCATCATTAGGTATGTACTGGTGGGACTAGTGATGGTTTTAATAGTGACTTTATTGGGACTAGTGATGGTTTTAATAGTGACTTTATTGGGACTAGTGATGGTTTTAATAGTGACTTTATTGGGACTAGTGATGGTTTTAATAGTGACTTTATTGGGACTAGTGATGGTTTTAATAGTGATTTTATTGGGAATAGTGATGGTTTTAATAGTGATTTTATTGGGAATAGTGGTCTGAATCCTAAATTGAAATCAAGTGCACTTCATAAAGTGAACCAAATGGACTTACGCTGTCACTTTCTCTTCCCCTCCCAGGTTCTTGGATGGCTGTAACGCTCCCAATACGGTTAAGAGGAAGTTTGGCTCGTCCTCTGGCACGTCCACATCGGACGAAGACAAACAACAGCAGGAAACCGCTGGGAATGCAAAAGGTACATTCACACTACAGCCCCTGTTAGACAGAGACTGTATACCAGGTTCCACTACAGCCCCTGTTAGATAGAGACTATACCAGGTTACACTACAGCTGTATTAGACTTTGACTAGACCACTGGTCACTGCAGTCCACAGACACCACGGAGAAACGGGACACACGAGTGTGAAAGAGAGTGTGAAAGACAGTGTGAGCGAGAGCGAGGGGACTCTTAATGAGAACTTTGTCTGTTCTATAAAGGCCTTGTTTGTTGTGACACGCTGAAACGGGGCGGGGTTTACCACGAGAGCGGTCCGTGCACGATTGACTCACCTAGGTCTGTCCGTTCGTCTGTCTGTGTGTGTTGGGTGCTTGTTGCTGCATGTGTGGTGCCACAGGTGATCCAGCTGCTACAGTCACCCTGGTTGGGGACTCAGCGGGGGTACCCCCCCTGGTCATGCACAGCCACAAGGCGGAGAGTGTAGCCTCAGTCACCTCTCAGTGCAGCTTCAGCAGTACCATCGTCCACGTGGGAGACAAGAAGCCCCCCGAGTCAGGTGGGAAAGACAACATGGCCGCCACGCTTGTCTTCTGGCCTGGACTGTAGTAGTGTTCTGTTACTGGAGTCTCTACTACACCACTCCTATTAAACTAGTGTTCTGTCATGGGAGTCTCTCTCTGCCACCAGTGTCTGTCCGTGGAATCTCTCACAGTTACTTGATAGTAACTCATAGTTGCTTGTCGTTGCCCTGTCTTGTCTTTTGTGGTAATTTTCTTTCCATCGATATCTCTCGCCCCATCTAGTTTTTTTTTTATAGCTTGTTTGTTTCTCTCTCCATGACCTTGTCTTTCCCTCTCTCTCTCTCTCTCAAGCCGCCGAGTCCAGCCTTTTCTCTTCTCAGTGTTTTTCTGAAAGTGTCTATAACGTCTCCTCCTTCTCTTTCCTCTTCTCTTTCTCCTACACAGACGTTGTCATGGAAGATGCTCCTCCCACTCCCATGCCAGCCACTCTCATCACGACCAAGTCTCCACCGACTGCCATCATCGCCCCTCCCCCGCCCAAAACCACCTCTCCGCCCAGCCGGAGAGGAGGTGGCCTGACCAAGGGCCTGGGCCTGACCAAGGAGGTGCTCTCTGCTCACACACAGCAGGAGGAGCAAGCCTTCCTCTGTCGCTTCAGTGACCTGAGCCAGCTGAGGGTGATTGAGCCAGCCTCGGCCCTGCGCTGCCCGCTCCCCAACAGCAACCCCCGCCGCAGAGGTAAAAATGCATTTCTCAACAACACTCTTTTCATCATCGGGCCACCTATCCAACTGCACTGAAATCCACACTTCACTGTTCCTGTTCCTTTTAACTTATGTCTCTCTCTCTCTCTCAGGAGTGTGTTCCCCTGACTACCCTGCAGCTGGAGGCAGCAGTGGCTGCCGTGGAGCCAAGAGGCTTAAGACACAGGAGTCCTCAGAACAGAGGGGCCTGACTGGACCCCTCGGGGGCCCCAACGTCGTCCCCATGAACTCCCCCCCCACCTCCACCTACACCCTCCCAATGATGCCCCTGGGGCCTCCCACCACATCCTCCTGGCCCGCCTCCGTAGGATCCCAGGCCAGCCTACCCTCTGTGCCCTACCCCTCGGGCACGCTCCCCCTCTACCCTATCTACCCTCCTCTCTCCCAGCCCATACAGAACCAGATGGTGCCTCCTATGATGGCCCTGGTGCTGCCAAACTACATGTTCCCACAGCTCAACCCAAACCTCCCCCAGATGGCCACAGCCATGAACACAATGGGAAGCCCCATGCCCCAGCCGGGAGCCGCCATGGTTACCCCCAGCCCCCAGCAATTCTTCAACCCCAACGCTGGTTTCCCCTTCCCCGGTACCAACGTCATGCCGTGCCCCATGCCTACAATGCCCTCACTCATGCAAACTACCATGCCTATCCAGACCCAACGGCCAGCCTCTGGCTCCAGCACCCCCCAGTCATGTAGTCAAGTACCAGTCGACCAGGAGGGTGCAGAGTCGCCCCTCTTCCACTCTCGCTGCTCCTCTCCCCTCAACCTGCTGCAGCTGGTGGAGGAGTCGCCTAGCAACCGGCTGGAGGTCGCCACGGCGCAACAGGCCACAATCCCCGCACAAGGGACTCGGGGGAGATCGGCAGATGACTCCAAGGAGAACGTGAGTTGAAAAGATGTAATCTCTAAATGTACATTGTATTCATTATAGTTTGAAGTCAATAGTTTCTAGCTAAGGTATTACAACTGATATGTCTCTCCTTCCTCTCTCCTCTCTCTCTTTAGGCCAATGATTCCAACCAGGATGGTGAATCCACCTCCAGTGACCTACTGGACCTGCTCCTGCAAGAGGACTCCCGCTCAGGCACCGGCTCAGCTGCCTCTGGGTCAGGGTCCTCTGGATCGGGTTCTGTCTCCTTGGGCACTGGGTCCAACGGCTGCAGCTCCTCAGGCAGTGGAACTAGTGAGTACACCCTCAATACTACCTGACATGGCAAATGGAACCGAACATGGTAACATTCACATGGCATTCTGTTATTGCCTGCATCGCTAGGTAAATGTCACCTAGAACCTTTGAAATGTCAAATCTTCTAGCTGTCACTCAAGCGTAAAGTGGAATACCCCCAATCACTAGGAAATACTGTTCACACTAAAAACTCCAGCTAGGTCAGATCTGACCTCTACCAACTTCTTCTATCGTCTTCTCCCAGGTCGCAGTCGGAGTAGCCACACCAGCAAGTACTTTGGCAGCATCGACTCGTCAGAGAACGACCACTCCCGCAAGCAGCCAGCAGGTGGCAGCAGAGCAGGAGACGGGGAGGAGCAGTTGATTAAGTGTGTCCTGCAGGACCCCATCTGGCTCCTCATGGCCAACACCGACCACAAGGTGATGATGACCTACCAGCTGCCAACCAAGGACAGGGAGACAGTGCTGCGGCAGGACCGCGAGGCCCTGCGGGCCATGCACAAACACCAGCCCCGCTTCACTGAGGACCAGAAGAGAGAACTGAGCCAGGTCCACCCCTGGATACGCACTGGGCGCCTGCCCCGCGCCATCAACGTCTCGGTAAGCACATCCCACAACAAACTATGTCCCCTCTCGTACAAACATAGCTTTATTTGTTTAATGTGAACATAGACCTACAGCCATATGACCTGTTTCATCCACAAGTGATCATACAAGAAGTGTTTTGGCTGTCAGCTAACCCTCCGCTACACCTCTCTCTCAGGCATGTATGGGGTGCAAGTCTTCTACCGCCGCCCCCTTACCAGAGAGCGCCATGGGCCAGGGAGGAGAGGCTCACAGAGAAGAGGGGCATGCGGCTCACTCCGAAACACAAGGCAGCGACCAGGAAATGACAACAGAGGAGCAGGAAGTGACCTGGCCAACGGAGGAGGAGAAAGCAAGGGCTGCCGAAACCGACATGACCCACTGAAAGGTTGAGAGTGGATCAACAACACTTAAGTTATTGTGAATTTTCCTTCCACCTGACTGACGCCAGGCTAAGAGATGCAAATTCCTGGCCCAAATGTCCGCTAATCCGAGAGACTCAAGACTTTTGTTCGCAGGCGGTTGCGGGTAATCGAAGTGCATTCTTTTTATATTAGCTGGGACTGCTGCCCTGTCAGTGTCCCTATTGGCTGGCGGTCAAATCAATTGGGACTCTGGGTCCAATCAGTCACTCTACTTTGCGTGTTCCATCACCAGAATGACAGTGGAAGTGAGAGAGGCCGTCATCATGACAGAAAGCCTTGAAAGCACGGGGGACACAGCACACTGTTTGAATCAGTGTACTGTTGTATTGTACACACCAATATATATATTTTTCCTTGTGTATTTATTGAACATGTTAATTTAATAAGAAACACTAAAGTTGAAGGTGTGAATGTGTTACAAAATGGCCACTTTATTTCACACCAAGTCTACTCCCTTTTTGGGATAGAAGGGTTTCTCCTGTACAGTTGGAGTTCCTGTTGGGAGGATTCATTTCACAGGGAGAGAGGGGGACCGCTTGGTTATTTTTTTCTCTGTTGGAAGGTTTTCTCTGATAACCTGGGATTGTTGTAAATTGTTTTGTTTTCTGAATATTTTTTTCACTTAAAACAAATGCTTGTTATATGAGTCAGTCATTAAGACCACATTTTACACGGGCGGGTTTACTTAATTTTTGTAAGCAGTATGTATATTTTATATCACTGTAAATTCTGTTCCGAGAAGAAAGTATTTTTGTGACGTGTTTGGTCAAAAACAAAACATTTAGAAAATCAAAGTACCCTCTGATCTCAAGGGAGTAGACGTTGGTGTTTCTGTGGTAACACAATCGAATGTGATGTCACTCTGGACAATGGAGTGACAGTTGAACATCTGGGACCGCTGTCCCCATTCCAGATTAGCTGGGCATTATGGTCACCCTGCAGTGAAACAGTCCATGAAACATATTTTCCTATGAAAAAAAAAAAAAGTCCAGGATCCTGAACAAGGTAGAAACTTCCAGCTTCCATAGCAACAAAGAGAACAGACTTTTGATTGGAGGCATCCATCACAAGGAGTTGGAATACTGAAAACCAGATTGGCAATGCTCTGATTGGTTTGGAAGGAGTTTGAACAACACAGCAGAACATTGTTCAGCTCGGAGAGTTTTTAGAGAATATCGTTGTTTGACTGTCTCGCGCCTCTTTGGCACTGTACTAGTGATGTGATATTCAGCTTAATTTCCTAATTATTTTGTATAAAAAAAGTTAATAAATGAAATGATATCCAATGTTTAATGACTTGTCTTCTGTACTGTCCTGCTCAGGGAATGTAGCCTGTTAACCCATACTGTATGTACAGTATTATAAACCCAGTTTTAACATCTCAGACAGCAACAAGCTAGTACAATATATACGTATTTTTTTACAGTATTTGTTTTGCTCATCTTTATGGAAGCTGTCTGAGGACTACATGCTCGAGACCAGGAGCAGCCATATCCTGAGAGGGTTTGAGAGGGCCACAGGAAGCTGCTGAGGGGACAACGATTCATAATGATGGCCAGAACGGAGCAAATGGAAAGATACCGTTCCACCTATTCCACTCCTGTCATTAACACGAGCCCGCTCTCCCCAATTAAGGTGCCACCAGCCTCCTGTGGTGTGTGTGCTGCTATTGGTAGAGGGGCTTTAGTAGGTGGAGTTTAGTAGAGGGACTTTAGTAGGGGGACCTTAGTACGAGGACTTTAGTAGGAGTTTAGTAGGTGGAGTTTTGTAGGGGGAGTTTAGTAGGTGAAGTTTTGTATGGGGACTTTAGTGGGGGGAGTTTAGTAGGTGAACTTTAGTAGGGGGACTTTAGTAGGGGTTTAGTGGGGGGACTTTAGTAGGTGGAATTTAGTATGGGGACTTTAGTAGGTGGAGTTTTGTAGGGGGACTTTAGTAGGTGGAGTTTAGTAGGGGGACTTTAGTAGGTGGACTTTAGTAGGGGGCCTTTCGTAGGTGGAGTTTAGTAGGGGGACTTCAGTAGGGGGAGTTTAGTAGGGGGACTTTCGTAGGTGGAGTTTAGTAGGTGGAGTTTAGTAGGGGGACTTTAGTAAGGGGACTTTCGTAGGTGGAGTTTAGTAGGGGGACTTCAGTAGGTGGAGTTTAGTAGGGGGACTTTAGTAGGTGGAGTTTAGTAGGTGGACTTTTGTAGGGGTTCCCATCCCCCCCTAGAGTAGGGGTTTATCTGGACTGGCCTGCTGTCCTACTAGTGTTTCCTCAAACTGATCCACCCATACACATTCACTGAGCCTTTCTAGCCAGCCTTTTTTCTGGGGTTTGATAACTCTGCGTCCCATAGATTAGCTACCTGTGTTCACGTGTTGTTTTACATCGGGTGACGCCACTCCTATGCAACGCTTGTCCCTCAGCCTCGGTGCAGACGAATTTAGAGATATCTAGCCTAACGTAAGACATGGCGTCCGCGTGGAACACTTGAGACATTCCTATTAAAGAACAGCGGTGTGATATTTAAGTGATAATGGCACAGGTGTTGTTAGAACTGAGACGAAGTTGAGGGTCGGCAAACCGTGCCAATATATCCTTCAAACACCGGCTTCGAGGGCATTATCACTTTTACACAACGGGTTACCAACATATTTAAATAATGATTTACATATTTTTATTAAAAACGTTATTTTGATGAATTTATTCATAATATTTCATCCTTCCACAAGATATACAGTGCATTCGGAAAGTTTTCAGACCCCTTGACTTTTTCCACATTTTGTTACATTACAGCCTTATTCTAAAATTGATTAAATTGGTTTTTTTCCCCCTCATAAATCTACATACAATACCCCATAACGACATCACAATACCCCATAATGACATCACAATACCCCATAATGACATCGCAAAAACAGGTTTTTAGACATTCTTGCAAATTTATAATTTTTTTTAAACGGTAATATCACATTTACATAAGTATTTAAACCCTTTACTCAGTACTTTGTTGAAGCACCTTTGGCAGCGATTACAGCCTTCAGTCGTCTTGGGTATGATGCTACGGCACACCTCCCATTCTTATCTGCAGATCCTCTAAAGCTCTATCAGGTTGGATGGGGAGCGTCGCTGCACAGCTTGTTCATGTCTCTCCAGAGATGTTAGATTGGGTTCAAGTCCGGGCTCTGGCTGGACCCCTCAAGGACATTCAGAGACTTGTCCTGAAGCCACTCCTGCATTGTCTTGGCTGTGTGCTTGGGGTTGTTGTCCTGTTGGAAGGTGAACCTTCGCCCCAGTCTGACGTACTGAGCGCTCTGGAGCAGGTTTTCATCAAAGATTGTACTTTGCTCTGTTCATCTTTCCCTTGATCCTGACTAGTCTCACAGTCCCTGCCGCTGAAAAACATCCCCACAGCATGATGCTGCCACCACCATGCTTCACCGTAAGGATGGTGCCAGGTTTCCTCCAGACGTGACGCTTTGCATTCAGGCCAAAGAGTTCAATCTTGGTTTCATCAGACCAGACCATCTTGTTTCTCATGGTCTGAGAGTCTTTAGATTCCTTTTGGCAAACTCCAAGCGGGCTGTCATGTGCCTTTTACTGAGGAGTGGCTTCCGTCTGGCCACTCTACCATAAAGGCCTGATTGGTGGAGTGCTGCAGAGATGGTTGTCCTTCTGGAAGTTTCTCCCATTTCCACAGAGGAACTCTAGAGCTCTGTCAGAGTGACCATCGGGTTCTTGGTCACCTCCCTGACCAAGGCCCTTCTCCCCCGATTACTCAGTGTTCTTGGGGACCTTCAATGCTGCAGACATTTTTTGGTACCCTTCCCCAGATCTGTGCCTCGACACAATAATGTCTCGTCGCGAGCTCTACGAACAATTCCTTCGACCTCATGGCTTGGTTTTTGCTCTGACATGCACGGTCAACTGTGGGACCTTATATAGACAGGTGTGTGCCTTTCCAAATCATGTCCAATCAATTTAATTTACCACAGGTGGACTCCAATCAAGTTGTAGAAACATCTCAAGGATGATCAGTGGAAAAATAATGCACCTGAGCTCAATTTCGAGTCTCATAGCAAAGGGTCTGAATACTTCTGTAAAAAAGCTATATCTGTTTTTTTATTTTTATAAATTAACAACAAATACTAAAAAACTGTTTTCGCTTTGTCATTATGGGGTATTGTTTGTAGATTGAGGGGGGGGGTATTGAATCATTTTTTGAATAAGGCTGTAACGTAACAAAATGTGAAAAATGGGAAAGGGGTCTGAATACATTCCCCGAATGTACTGTAGTCCTGACACAAATCTAGGGTTGCTCCCCCGAGGAGGGCTGGTTGTTCGTCCTATCGGTTCGATTGCCATACTGGCAGGCAATGTTCTTCTCCCTTGCTTGCTAGCTAGCCAACGAGGACTAATTTACAGTCACGTCAAAAAGTTCAGCCAGAATAACAGCAAAGTAGCTGCACTTGTGTTTTGTTTTAAGCTGTTTTCTAGTGACATTTATTTGGATTAGAATGCATAACAATGAGCTAATCAGGTGCGATTTCGCCTGGCATAGAAAACGTGCTCCCTCGTCAGGACACTGGAGTTAGCCAACAACACAGCTATCACAATCACTTCAAACTGAAGCTGGAAAGACTGCATACTAACTGCACTTCGTTTCATTTGACCCTTTTTTTCAATTGACATGTCTTTGTATATATCTATAAAATGATGCCAGCTGATTCATGATTTTGACTGGCTGAGAAAAGCTGCCTGCCTGCCTGTCTGTCTCATCCCGACACGTTCATTACCATGGGACAGCAGGAGATGGAATCTGAATATGGAAACGATGTTGCAAATGTCTTAAGAGACAGACAACAAGGTTTATACAAATCACCGCTGTTGAAAACTAAATGTTAGTCTAAAATAAATGTGAGATAATGTCTAGATGCTTTTTATAGGGGAGATCAAGTTTGTATAAAGGTAGAAGTGAATACTGTGTTGTTAATCAACAATGGTTGATAGGATTTTTTTTGTGACGTCACAGGCAGGACGGAGACTGTAGCGTGCAGTATGATATGCAGTTGTTATCAATATGTTTTTAACTTGCAGTTATCAAATATACCGTAAGTTATCAAGCGTACAGGACAGCGAACAATACTATATATAAAAATACACCCTACTTGTCTAATTTTGTGAGTTATGACAAATGTTGGTATTGTATTAATATTGAAACTGAGCATGGGCATTCATCAATAAATCAATAAAATGTATTACTTAATTAATTTATATTACTGTGTACTAGAGTTTACATCTAACTGCTAGTGTCGAAATGATTGTTTAAAAAAATAAAAAAATAATCATAGTTTAATGTTTGCTGTATCTATGTACTGTATATGTACTGTATTTACAGTGTCTGAAAATACGGCCAAAATGTGCTCTGTCAAATGTATAAATGCATATAGTGTGATGTACAGTACTGTATTCAATAAAATTAGATTGTCTTACAACAGCCATGTCCTCAATGCATGGGTGTAAGTTTGGTTGTTTGAGAGTATATAGAAATATATATATATAGAGAGAGAGAGAATATAGAAATAGATATAGAAAGAAAATAGAGTTGAAGTGAAGACTTATTTTCCTATATTTACTGTAGGCTATTATGAGTACTGTGAAAAGACAGGATACTGTCACGCCCTGATCTGTTTCACCTGTCCTTGTGATTGTCTCCATCCCCCATCCAGGTGGCGCTTATTTTCCCCAGTGTATTTATCCCTGTGTTTCCTGTCTCTCTGTGCCAGTTCGTCTTGTATGTTTAGTCAAGTCAACCAGTGTGTTTATCCCCCCGCTCCCCCTCCCGTACTCCTTTTGCTATTCTCCTTTTTCTAGTCCTCCCGGTTTTGGCCCTTGCCTGTTTCTGGACTCTATACCCGCCTGCCTTGACCACGAGCCTGTCTGCCACTCTGTACCTCCTGGACTCTGATCTGGTTTTGACCTTTTTGCCTTTTTTCTACGACCATTCTCTTGCCGACCCCCCTTTTGGATTATTAAACATTATAAGACTCCAACCATCTGCCTCCTGTGTCTGCATCTGGGTCTCGCCTTGTGCCCTGATACACTCCTGTGAGTGTATTTCTCCACACATGCATATTTGACCTGTAGATGGAGTGAGGAGTTGTGCTCGTTGAAGAGTCTGTCCAGAGTCTGAGCAAGATGAGTTGGTGGAGGCTGCTGTTTTTGTAAACTAAACCACAGTCTCTTCATATTCTACATTCAATGTGGTTTCTGCCCAGTCGGCCACCACAGCTTAAAAAAGACCAAGGAATGCCTGCGTTGTGGTTCTGCTCTTATTGACGTAAACACACACACACACACACACACACCAGTCAAGGCTGGTGAAGGGAGGACGGCTCATAATAATGTCTGGAAAGGAGGAAATGAAATGTTTCATGTATTTGATACCACACCGTTCAAGCCGTTACCACGAGGCGGTCCTCTCCATTTAAGGTGCCTGCCCACACACAGACACACACAAAAAGAGAACTAATGTAAAACATGCTGTGTCTGTAAAATGTATATAGTATGTATAAACTGGAAGTAGAAGTCTAAGTATTGTTGTTCATTAGTTTACTCCAATTAGGGGAGGGTTGGTAGGGTTAGGAGACAACAATAAAGTAGGAACACAAATACATATGGGGGAATGGAAAGGATGCAGACAATTACATTGATGGAACCCACAATCTATCTGCAAATATTAAACCTGATCTACCCCCTTTTAACAGAACTCTAACACACTCCAAACACAATGATGATGATGATGATGATGATGATGATGATGGTGGTGATGATGATGATGGTAATGATGACGATCACACAGCAGCGTGTTTCTCTCAATGGGTTGTAATGACAGGGCTTTCCATTCCAAAGCCTGTTCAGAGTTTTAAATACCTACACAAAGGGTGCACATGTTGATACTATATGTTTAGGCAGATCCTATGCAGTCATTAACTCTCATTCAAATCTATTTCAAGCCTATCTATTTTCATATCCAGACATCAAATACTTTTAGACGGAATACAGTTTTAACTACCAGCTTCATGAAATGGAACCATTCTCTGCCCTATCTTTTTGACCAGAGTGCCCTTGGGTTGCCAATAAAAACAGGTCTCCTACCATCATATCCCAAACTAATCTAGAGCTAGAGTTAGAGTTAGAACTAGATTTAGGTTTAGAGTTAGAGCTAGTTAGAGTTAGAGCTAGAGTTAGAGCTAGAGTTAGAGCTAGAGCTAGAGTTAGAGTTAGAGCTAGAGCTAGAGTTAGAGTTAGAGTTAGAGTTAGAGCTAGTTAGGGTTAGAGTTAGAGCTGGAGTTAGAGCTAGAGCTAGAGTTAGAGTTAGAGTTAGAGTTAGAGTTAGAGCTAGAGCTAGTTAGAATTAGTCTAGAGTTAGAGCTAGAGTTAGAGCTAGAGTTAGAGCTAGAGCTAGAGCTAAAGTTAGAGTTAGTGTTAGAGCTAGTTAGAGCTACAGCTAGTTAGAGTTAGAGCTAGTTAGAGTTAGGGCTAGAGCTAGAGTTACAGTTATAGCTAGAGTTAGAGCTAGTTAGAGTTAGAGCTAGAGCTAGAGCAAGAGCTAGAGTTAGAGCTAGAGCATGAGCTAGAAACTGAATTAGAGTTAGAAACTAGAAACTAGTTAGAGTTAGAGTTAGAGCTAGTTAGAGCTAGTGTTAGAGCTAGAGCTAGTTAGAGTTAGAGCTAGAGCAAGAGCAAGAGTTAGAGCTAGAGCATGAGCTAGAGCTAGTTAGAGCTAGAGTTAGAGTTAGAGCTAGTTAGAGCTAGTGTTAGAGCTAGAGCTAGTTAGAGCTAGAGTTAGAGCTAGAGCTAGTTAGAGTTAGAGCTAGTGTTAGAGCTAGTTAGAATTAGAGCTAGAGCTAGTTAGAGATAGTTAGAGCTAGAGTTAGAGCTAGAGCTAGATAGAGTTAGAGTTAGTGTTAGAGCTAGAGCTAGAGCTAGTTAGAGTTAGAGCTAGAGTTAGAGTTATAGCTAGAGCTAGAGCTAGTTATAGTTAGAGCTAGAGATAGTTAGAGCTAGTTAGAGTTAGAGCTAGAGCTAGAGCTAGAGCTAGAGCTAGTTAGAGTTAGAGTTTGAGCTAGAGCTAGAGCGTGAGTTAGAGTTATAGCTAGAGCTTGAGATATAGATAGAGCTAGAGTTAGAGTTAGAGTTAGAGCTAGAGCTAGAGCTAGTTAGAGTTACAGCTAGTTACAATTTAAGCTAGAGTTAGAGTTAGAGTTATAGCTAGAGCTAGAGCTAGAGTTTGAGCTGTAGCTAGAGCTAGAGTTAGAGTTATAGCTAGAGCTAGAGTTAGAGCTAGAGCTAGTTAGAGTTAGGGCTAGAGCTAGTTAGAGCTAGAGTTTGAGCTAGAGCTAGAGCTAGAGCTAGAGTTAGAGCTATTGCTAGTTAGAGTTAGAGCTGGAGCTAGTTATAGTTAGAGCTAGAGCTAGTTATAGCTATTGCTAGTTAGAGCTAGAGCTAGTTATAGTTAGAGCTAGAGTTAGTTATAGCTAGAGCTAGAGCTAGAGCTAGAGTTAGAGCTAGAGCTAGAGCTAGTTAGAGCTAGAGTTGTTAGAGTTAGTTCGAGCTAGAGTTGGAGCTAGTTACAGTTTAAGTTAAAGCTAGAGCTAGAGCTAAAGCTTGTTAGAGTTAGAGTTACAGCTAGTTACAGTTTGAGCTAGAGTTAGAGTTATAGCTAGAGCTAGAGCTAGAGTTTGAGCTGTATTTAGTTAGAGTTAGAGCTAGAGTTAGAGTTATGGGAAGAGCAATAGCTAGAGCAAGTTAGAATTAGAGCTAGAGCTAGAGCTAGAGTTAGAGCTAGAGCTAGTTAGAGTTAGAGTTATAGCTAGAGCTTGAGATATAGATAGAGCTAGAGTTAGAGTTAGAGTTAGAGCTAGAGCTAGAGCTAGACTTAGAGCTAGAGCTAGTTAGAGTTATAGCTAGAGCTTGAGATATAGATAGAGCTAGAGTTAGAGCTAGAGTTAGAGTTACATCTAGAGCTAGAGCTAGATTTAGAGTTAGAGTTAGAGTTATAGCTAGAGCTAGAGCTAGAGTTTGAGCTGTAGCTAGTTAGAGTTAGAGCTAGAGTAAGAGTTATAGGTAGAGCAATAGCTAGAGCTAGAGTTAGAGCTAGAGCTAGTTAGAATTAGAGCTAGTTAGAGCTAGAGCTAGAGTTAGAGTTAGAGCTAGAACTATAGATAGAGCTAGAGTTATAGTTAGAGCTAGACTTCGAGCTAGAGCTTGAGCTAGAGCTAGTTAGATCTAGAGCTAGTTAGAGTTAGAGCTAGAGTTAGAGCTAGTTACAGTTTGAGCTAGAGTTAGAGTTAGACCTACAGCTAGAGTTAGAGCTATAGCTAGATTTAGAATTATAGCTAGAAATAGAGCTAGTAAGAGCTAGAGCTAGAGCTAGAGCTAGAGTTATAGCTAGAGCTAGAGCTAGAGCTAGAGCTATTTAGAGCTAGTTAGAGTTAGAGTTAGAGCTAGAGTTAGAGCTAGAGTTAGAGTTATAGCTAGAGCTAGAGCTAGAGTTAGAGCTAGATCTAACTGGAGCTAGCTAGTTAGAGTTAGAGCTAGAATAAGTTAGAGTTAGACCTAGAGCTAGTTAGAGCTAGAGTTAGAGTTAGAGCAAGACATAGAGTTAGAGCTAGAGTTAGAGTTAGAGTTAGAGTTATAACTAGAGTTAGAGTTATAGCTAGAGCTAGAGTTAGAGCTAGAGCTAGTTCGATCTAGAGCTAGTTAGAATTAGAGCTAGAGTCAGAGCTAGAGTTATATTAAGAGCTAGAGCTAGAGTTAGTGCTAGAGTTATAGCTAGACAGAGCTAGAGCTAGAGTTAGAGCTAGAGCTAGTTAGAGCTAGAGCTAGTTAGAGCAAGAGCTAGAGTTAAAGCCAGAGCTAGTTAAGGTTATAGCTAGAGTTAGAGCTAGAGTTATAGCTAGAGTTATAGCTAGAGTAAGAGTTATAGGTAGAGAAATAGCTAGAGCTAGAGTTAAAGCTAGAGCTAGTTAAGGTTATAGCTAGAGTTAGAGCTAGAGCTAGAGTTAGAGCTAGAGATAGTTAGAGATAGTTAGAGTTAGAGTTAGAGCTAGAGTTAGAGTTATAGCTAGAGCTAGAGCTAGAGCTAGAGTTAGAGCTAGAGCTAGCTGGATTTAGAGCTAGTTAGAGTTAGAGCTAGAGTTAGAGTTAGTTAGAGCTAGACTTAGAGTTAGAGCTAGAATAAGTTAGAGTTAGAGCTAGAGCTAGTTAGAGTTAGAGTTAGAGCTAGAGTTAGAGTTAGAGCAAGACTTAGAGTTAGAGCTAGTTAGAGTTAGGGCTAGAGCTAGTTAGAGCTAGAGCTAGAGTTATAGCTAGAGCTAGAGTTGAAGCTATAGCTTGTTAGAGTTAGAGCTAGGGTTAGAGCTATTGCTAGTTAGAGCTAGAGCTAGTTATAGTTAGAGCTAGAGTTAGTTATAGCTAGAGCTAGAGCTAGAGTTAGAGCTAGAGCTATAGATAGAGCTAGAGTTATAGTTAGAGCTAGACTTCGAGCTAGAGTTAGAGCTAGTTAGATCTAGAGCTAGTTAGAGTTAGATCTAGAGTTAGAGTTAGAGCTAGAGCTAGAGCTAGAGCTAGAGTTAGAGCTAGAGCTAGTTCGATCTAGAGCTAGTTAGAATTAGAGCTAGAGTTAGAGCTAGAGTTATAGCTAGTCAGAGCTAGAGTTATATTAAGAGCTAGAGCTAGAGTTAGTGCTAGAGTTATAGCTAGACAGAGCTAGAGCTAGAGTTAGAGCTAGAGCTAGTTAGAGCTTGAGCTAGTTAGAGCAAGAGCTAGAGTTAAAGCCAGAGCTAGTTAAGGTTATAGCTAGAGTTAGAGCTAGAGTTAGAGCTAGAGTTATAGCTAGAGTTAGAGCTAGTGTTGGAGCTAGAGTTATAGCTAGAGCTAGAGTTAGAGTTAGAGCTAGAGATAGTTAGGGTTAGAGCTAGTTAGAGTTATAGCTAGAGCTAGAGTTAGAGTTAGAGTTAGAGCTAGAGCTAGTTAGAGTTAGAGCTAGTTAAAGTTAGAGCTAGAGTTAGAGCTAGAGTTAGAGCTAGAGTTAGTTAGAGCTCCAGCTAGTTAGAGCTAGAGCTAGTTAGAGTTAGAGCTAGAGTTAAAGCTAGAGCTAGTTAGAGTTAGAGTTAGAGTTAGAGTTAAAGCTAGAGCTAGCTATTACTAGCTGTATCTCTAGCTATAACTCTAAATCTAGCTATAGCTCTAACTCTAGCTGTAGGTCTAACTCTAACTCTAGCTCAAACTGTAACTAGCTCTAACTCTAGATCTAACTCTAACTAGCTCTAGCTCTAGCTCTAGCTCGAAGTCTAAATCTAACTAAACTCTAGCTCTATCTATAGCTCTAGCTCTAACTCTAGCTCTAGCTCTAGCTCTAACTAGCTCTAGCTCTAACTCTAGCTCTAGCTATTGCTCTACCTATAACTCTTACTCTAGCTCTAACTCTAACTAGCTACAGCTCAAACTATAGCTCTAGCTCTAGCTATAACTCTAACTCTAGCTCAAACTGTAACTAGCTCTAACTCGAACAACTCTAACTTTAACTTAAACTGTAACTAGCTCGAACTCTAGCTCTAACTAGCTCTAGCTCTAAATCTAGCTCTAACTCTAACTCTAGCTCTAACTAGCTCTAGCTCTAACTAACTCTAGCTCAAGCTCTAACTCTAGCTCTAAGTCTAGCTCTAGCTCTAGCTGTACCTCTAACTCTAACTCTAGCTCTAACTCTAACTCTAACTCTAACTCTAGCTCTAGCTCTAGCTCTAGCTCTAACTCTAACTTATTCTAGCTCTAACTCTAGCTCTAACTCTAACTAGCTAGCTCCAGTTAGCTCTAGCTCTAACTCTAGCTCTAGCTCTAGCTATAACTCTAACTCTAGCTATAACTCTAACTCTAGCTCTAACTCTAACTCTAACTCTAGCTCTAACTAGCTCTAGCTATAACTCTAGCTCTAGCTCTAGCTCTTACTAGCTCTATCTCTAGCTATAACTCTAAATCTAGCTATAGCTCTAACTCTAGCTGTAGGTCTAACTCTAACTCTAGCTCAAACTGTAACTAGCTCTAACTCGAACAACTCTAGCTCTAACTCTAACTTAAACTGTAACTAGCTCTAACTCTAGCTCTAACTAGCTCTAGCTCTAACTCTAGTTTCAGTTTCAACTCAGCTCTAGTTTCAGTTTCAACTAGCTCTAGCTATAACTAGCTCTAGCTCTAACTAACTCTAGCTCAAGCTCAAGCTCTAACTCTAGCTCTAGCTCTAAGTCTAGCTCTAGCTCTAGCTCTAACTCTAGCTCTAACTCTAGCTCTAACTCTAACTAGCTCTAGCTCTAAGTCTAACTTATTCTAGCTCTAACTCTAGCTCTAACTCTAACTAGCTAGCTCCAGTTAGCTCTAGCTCTAGCTATAACTCTAACTCTAGCTATAACTCTAACTCTAGCTCTAACTCTAGCTCTAACTCTAACTCTAACTCTAACTAGCTCTAAATAGCTCTAGCTCTAGCTCTAGCTATAACTCTAGCTCTAGCTCTAGCTCTAGCTCTAGCTCTTACTAGCTCTATCTCTAGCTATAACTCTAAATCTAGCTATAGCTCTAACTCTAGCTGTAGGTCTAACTCTAACTCTAGCTCAAACTGTAACTAGCTCTAACTCTAGCTCTAGCTCTAACTCTAGATCTAACTCTAACTAGCTCTAGATCTAACTAGCTCTAACTCTAGCTCTAGATCTAGCTATAACTAACTCTAGCTCTAACTAGCTATAGCTCTAACCCTAGCTCTAACTCTAACAGGGTCTAGCTTCAACTCTAGCTCTAGCTATAACTAGCTCTAGCTCTATTTCTAGCTCAAACTCTAGCTCTAACTCTAGCCCTAACTCTAACTAGCTCTAGCTCCAACTCTAACTTATTCTAGCTCTAACTCTAAGTCTAGCTCTAACTAACTCTAGCTCTAGCTCTAGCTCTAACTCTAGCACTAGCTCTAGCTCTAGCTATAACTCTAGCTCTAGCTCTAACTCTAGCTCTAACTAGCTCTATCTCTAGCTATAACTCTAAATCTAGCTATAGCTCTAACTCTAGCTGTAGGTCTAACTCTAACTCTAGCTCAAACTGTAACTAGCTCTAACTCTAGCTCTAGCTCTAGCTCTAACTCTAGATCTAACTCTAACTAGCTCTAGATCTAACTAGCTCTAGCTCTTACTCTAGCTCGAAGTCTAGCTCTAACTATAACTATAGCTCTATCTATAGCTCTAGCTCTAGCTATAACTCTAACTCTAACTCTAACTATAACTAGCCCTAGCTCTAACTCTAACTCTAACTCTAACTCTAGCTCTAGCTCTAACTAGCTCTAATTCTAACTAGCTCTAGCTCTAACTCTAGCTCTAGCTATTGCTCTACCTATAACTCTTACTCTAGCTCTAACTCTAACTAGCTACAGCTCAAACTCTAGCTCTAGCTCTAGCTATAACTCTAACTCTAACTAGCTCAAACTGTAACTAGCTCTAACTCTAACAACTCTAACTCTAACTCTAGCTCAAACTGTAACTAGCTCTAACTTTAACAACTCTAGCTCGTACTAACTCTAACAACTCTAGCTCGAACTAACTCTAACAACTCTAGCTCTAGCTCCAACTAGCTCTAGCTCTAACTCTAGCTCTAGCTCTAACTCTAGCTCTAGCTCTAGCTATAACTCTAGCTCCAACACTAGCTCTAACTCTAGCTATAACTCTAGCTCTAACTCTAGCTCTAACTCTAGCTATAACCTTAACTAGCTCTAGCTTTAACTCTAGCTCTAGCTATAACTAGCTCTAGCTCTAACTAGCTCTAGCTCTAACTCTAGCTCTGTCTAGCTATAACTCTAGCACTAACTCTAGCTCTAGCTCTTAATATAACTCTAGCTCTGACTAGCTATAACTCTAGCTCTATCTCTAGCTCTAATTCTAACTAGCTCTAGATCGAACTAGCTCTAGCTCTAACTCTAGCTCTAGCTCTAACTCTAGATCTTACTCTAACTAGCTCTAGATCTAACTAGCTCTAACTCTAGCTCGAAGTCTAGCTCTAACTATAACTCTATCTATAGCTCTAGCTCGAGCTCTAACTCTAGCTCTAGCTCTAGCTATAACTAACTCTAGCTCTAACTATAACTAGCTCTAGCTCTAACTAGCAATAGCTCTAACCCTAGCTCTAACTCTAACAAGCTATAGCTTCAACTCTAGCTCTAGCCCTAACTCTAACTAGCTCTAACTCTGTCTTGCTCTAACTCTAACTCTAACTAGCTCTAACTCTAACTTATTCTAGCTCTATCTCTAACTCTAACTAGCTCTAACTAGCTCTAGCTCTAGCTATAACTCTAGCTCTAGCTCTTACTAGCTCTATCTCTAGCTATAACTCTAAATCTAGCTATAGCTCTAACTCTAGCTGTAGGTCTAACTCTAACTCTAGCTCAAACTGTAACTAGCTCTAACTCTAGCTCTAGCTCTAGCTCTAACTCTAGATCTAACTCTAACTAGCTCTAGATCTAACTAGCTCTAACTCTAGCTCTAGATCTAGCTATAACTAACTCTAGCTCTAACTAGCTATAACTCTAACCCTAGCTCTAACTCTAACAGGGTCTAGCTTCAACTCTAGCTCTAGCTATAACTAGCTCTAGCTCTATTTCTAGCTCAAACTCTAGCTCTAACTCAAGCCCTAACTCTAACTAGCTCTAACTCTAACTTATTCTAGCTCTAACTCTAAGTCTAGCTCTAACTAACTCTAGCTCTAGCTCTAACTCTAGCACTAGCTCTAGCTATAACTCTAGCTCTAGCTCTAACTCTAGCTCTTACTAGCTCTATCTCTAGCTATAACTCTAAATCTAGCTATAGCTCTAACTCTAGCTGTAGGTCTAACTCTAACTCTAGCTCAAACTGTAACTAGCTCTAACTCTAGCTCTAGCTCTAGCTCTAACTCTAGATCTAACTCTAACTAGCTTTAGATCTAACTAGCTCTAGCTCTAACTCTAGCTCTAGCTCTTACTCTAGCTCGAAGTCTAGCTCTAACTATAACTCTAGCTCTATCTATAGCTCTAGCTCTAGCTATAACTCTAACTCTAACTCTAACTATAACTAGCTCTAGCTCTAACTCTAACTCTAACTCTAACTTTAGCTCTAGCTCTAACTAGCTCTAATTCTAACTAGCTCTAGCTCTAACTCTAGCTCTAGCTATTGCTCTACCTATAACTCTTACTCTAGCTCTAACTCTAACTAGCTACAGCTCAAACTCTAGCTCTAGCTCTAGCTATAACTCTAACTCTAACTCTAACTCTAGCTCAAACTGTAACTAGCTCTAACTCTAACAACTCTAACTCTAACTCTAGCTCAAACTGTAACTAGCTCTAACTTTAACAACTCTAGCTCGTACTAACTCTAACAACTCTAGCTCGAACTAACTCTAACAACTCTAGCTCTAGCTCCAACTAGCTCTAGCTCTAACTCTAGCTCTAGCTCTAACTCTAGCTCTAGCTCTAGCTATAACTCTAGCTCCAACACTAGCTCTAACTCTAGCTATAACTCTAGCTCTAACTCTAGCTCTAACTCTAGCTATAACCTTAACTAGCTCTAGCTTTAACTCTAGCTCTAGCTATAACTAGCTCTAGCTCTAACTAGCTCTAGCTCTAACTCTAGCTCTGTCTAGCTATAACTCTAGCTCTATCTCTAGCTCTAATTCTAACTAGCTCTAGATCGAACTAGCTCTAGCTCTAACTCTAACTCTAGCTCTAGCTCTAGCTCTAACTCTAGCTCTTGCTCTTAATATAACTCTAGCTCTGAATAGCTATAACTCTAGCTCTATCTCTAGCTCTAATTCTAACTAGCTCTAGATCGAACTAGCTCTAGCTCTAACTCTAACTCTAGCTCTAGCTCTAGCTCTAACTCTAGCTCTTACTCTAACTAGCTCTAGATCTAACTAGCTCTAACTCTAGCTCGAAGTCTAGCTCTAACTATAACTCTATCTATAGCTCTAGCTCTAGCTCTAACTCTAGCTCTAGCTCTAGCTATAACTAACTCTAGCTCTAACTATAACTAGCTCTAGCTCTAACTAGCAATAGCTCTAACCCTAGCTCTAACTCTAACAAGCTATAGCTTCAACTCTAGCTCTAGCCCTAACTCTAACTAGCTGTAACTCTAAGTCTTGCTCTAACTCTAACTCTAACTAGCTGTAACTCTAACTTATTCTAGCTCTATCTCTAACTCTAACTAGCTCTAACTAGCTCTAGCTCTAGCTATAACTCTAGCTCTAGCTCTAGCTCTTACTAGCTCTATCTCTAGCTATAACTCTAAATCTAGCTATAGCTCTAACTCTAGCTGTAGGTCTAACTCTAACTCTAGCTCAAACTGTAACTAGCTCTAACTCTAGCTCTAGCTCTAGCTCTAACTCTAGATCTAACTCTAACTAGCTCTAGATCTAACTAGCTCTAGCTCAAGCTCTAGCTCGAAGTCTAGCTCTAACTATAACTCTAGCTCTATCTATAGCTCTAGCTCTAGCTCTAGCTCTAACTAGCTCTAATTCTAACTAGCTCTAGCTCTAGCTCTAGTTAGAGTTAGAGTTATAGCTAGAGTTAGAGTTATAGCTAGAGTTAGAGCTAGAGTTAGAGTTAGAGTTATAGCTAGAGTTAGAGCTAGAGTTAGAGTTATAGTTAGAGTTAGAGCTAGAGTTAGAGTTAGAGTTATAGCTAGAGTTAGAGCTAGAGTTAGAGATAACGTTTGAGCTAGAGCTAGAGATAAAGTTTGAGCTATAGCTAGTTAGAGTTAGAGCTAGAGTTAGCGCTAATTAGAGCTAGAGCTAGTTAGAGCTAGAGCTAGAGTTAGAGATAGAGTTAGGGTTAGAGTTAGAGTTAGAGCTAGTTTTTTCAGGATTGTGTGCTGTGGCTGTCGGAGTAGTGAAGTAGTCATTCATTATATACATCTACAGTAACACTGGAACTCAGGGTGCACCAGACACACCATATATTCCAATATATTTCATCAGTGTAGCTACCTGTTTTCCAACAATACAATACGTCGTATATGTTTACATGTAGGTTTATTTGTTCACTTGTCACATGACACCCTAGCCACACCATCAAAAAAAAACATGGCATAACCATCTGGGATGTATTAAACTCTCCTTCTCTCGCCCCTCTCGTTCCTCCCCTCCTCTTACCCATGCCTCCTGTATCCCTCTCTCTCTCTCCCCTTTCTACATCCTCCTCTCTCTCAGTCCTCCTCTCTTTCTATCACTCCTCTACTCTGCCACTCCCTCTCTCCCTCTTTTCTGTCTTCCTCTACTCGCCCTCTCTTGGTCTGGGTGGGCATCAGAGCAGGATGCAGGGCAGTGTGTGTGTGTGGAGTGTGTCTGTCCTCCTGACGATGACACTGGGATGGAGCCAGGCTCAAAGCCAGACCACCAACTTTACCAGGTGAGTCAGATGAAAGGTGTGTGCTTTCACTTGAGGGTGCATTTGTGTGTTTAAAGAATGTGTGTGTGTGTGTGTTAGTGTCAACGTGTCTTTGGTCAGTGTGTACCCAGTGTGAATGTGTGTGTTAGTGTCAACGTGTCATGTGTGTGCATATGAACACATGTGTAGATTTGAACACAGTCAGCCAGTTTGTTTGCCTGTTTGTCTGTAAGCATTTGCTTTTTTCATCTGTACCTGTCGGTCTGCACTGTTTTCATCTGTTCCTGTCTGTCTGCAGCATTTTCATCTGTTCCTGTCTTTCTGCACTGTTTTCATCTGTTCCTGTCTGTCTGCACTGTTTTCATCTGTTCCTGTCTGTCTGCACGGTTTTCATCTGTTCCTGTCTTTCTGCACTGTTTTCATCTGTTCCTGTCTGTCTGCACTGTTTTCATCTGTTCCTGTCTGTCTGCACTGTTATCATCTGTTCCTGTCTCTCTGCACTGTTTTCATCTGTTCCTGTCTCTATGCAGTGTTTTAATCCGTTCCTGTCTGTCTGCACTGTTTTCATCTGTTCCTGTCTTTCTGCACTGTTTTCATCTGTTCCTGTCTGTCTGCACTGTTATCGTCTGTTCCTGTCTCTCTGCACTGTTTTCATCTGTTCCTGTCTCTATGCAGTGTTTTAATCCGTTCCTGTCTCTCTGCACTGTTTTTATCTGTTTCTGTCTTTCTGCACTGTTTTCATCTGTTCCAGTCTTTCTGCACTGTTTTCATCCGTTCCTGTCTGTCTGCACTGTTTTCATCTGTTTCTGTCTCTCTGCACTCTCTGTGCATTGTTCCCCCCCTTAAACGTCAATTATTTCCCCTAGTGCAGTTAGAAATAGGATGTAGGCGGGTTAGACAGGACCCACAGGAGGACATGATGTGGTTAGTATAGAGACTAGCTAGCCCTGCTGTGGTGTCTGTGGCACCCTTTTTTCCTAGTGCTTTTGATCAGAACCCTTTCAGACACAGACTCAACGGTCCAGATGGAACAATAGGGATTTGGATCTTTATCGTCAGAACTTTGACTCTCCTCAGAATTTGTGATTTGCCACCTTCTCGCTACCCACTTCACTAAACCACCGCAGGAGATACAGCGCAGTGGAACGTTAGTGCAGGTTTGACAAGCAGATACTTGTTGACTGTTTTATTTAGCTTGGCACGCTAGAAGGGCGGGACCAGACCACTTGAGATATTTAGGACATTGGACCATGCAGTGTGGCTTTCCAGCACTACTTTGAACACAAAGCAACCCTGTCAGGGCATGTGTCCGGAAGTGGAACATGGTTGGAAAAGGCAGCGGGTCAGCGATGGAAACTTTCTACAACATCGACATCTCTGAACTATGAACTGAGTGTTGACTGAACTATGAACTGAGTGTTGACTGAGCTATGAACTGAGTGTTGACTGAGCTATGACCTGAGTGTTGACTGAGCTATGACCTGAGTGTTGACTGAGCTATGAACTGAGTGTTGACTGAGATATGAACTGAGTGTTGACTGAGCTATGAACTGAGTGTTGACTGAGCTATGAACTGAGTGTTGACTGAGCTATGAACTGAGTGTTGACTGAGCTATGAACTGAGTGTTGACTGAACTATGAACTGAGTGTTGACTGGGATATGAACTGAGTGTTGACTGAACTATGAACTGAGTGTTGACTGAGCTATGACCTGAGTGTTGACTGAACTATGAACTGAGTGTTGACTGGGATATGAACTGAGTGTTGACTGAACTATGAACTGAGTGTTGACTGGGATATGAACTGAGTGTTGACTGAACTATGAACTGAGTGTTGACTGAACTATGAACTGAGTGTTGACTGATCTATGACCTGAGTGTTGACTGAACTATGAACTGAGTGTTGACTGAACTATGAACTGAGTGTTGACTGAGCTATGACCTGAGTGTTGACTGAGCTATGAACTGAGTGTTGACTGAGCTATGAACTGAGTGTTGACTGAGCTATGAACTGAGTGTTGACTGAGCTATGAACTGAGTGTTGACTGAGCTATGACCTGAGTGTTGACTGAACTATGAACTGAGTGTTGACTGAGCTATGAACTGAGTGTTGACTGGGATATGAACTGAGTGTTGACTGAACTATGAACTGAGTGTTGACTGAACTATGAACTGAGTGTTGACTGGGATATGAACTGAGTGTTGACTGAACTATGAACTGAGTGTTGACTGGGATATGAACTGAGTGTTGACTGGCATATGAACTGAGTGTTGACTGAACTATGAACTGAGTGTTGACTGAACTATGAACTGAGTGTTGACTGAACTATGAACTGAGTGTTGACTGAGCTATGACCTGAGTGTTGACTGAGCTATGATTTTGTGTATACAGTACAGTATGTTGGAACACACTGATGCCTTTTACAACAGTTCAGAACCATTAAAGTTGTTAGAATTGAATATTAATATAAAATATTAATGTCGAACAAGCCTGAGGGCTTGCTGTAAGATATATCTGTGTGTGTGTGTGTGTGTGTGCGTGTGTGTGAAAATGCATACGTGTCTGTTTCCTAAAACATGTTATGTAACAGACTATGTGTAGTGCCCACTGGTTTCAGTTTTTAAAGTGCCACTGTCTGCCTGTGGCCCCTGTGGCCCCATGCCAAAGTAAAGTGTGCATTGTGTCTGGTGCCAATTTTCTGATGTGGCACCGCTTAAACACGAGAGTGTGTGCTGACCAGCTGGCGGGCATCTTCTCAGGCATCTTCAACCTGTCCCAGTCCCTACCTGCTTTAAGGAGATCACCATCATCCCAGTGGCCCAAGAAAAACAAGGTGACTATCTCCCAGTCGTGCCGACCCCGGTCATCATGAAGCGCTTCGAGAGGCTGAACAAGACCCACGTCAAGGCCAGCATGCCAGACACACTGGACCCACTCCAATTAGCCTACCGCTCCAAAAGATCCACCGATCTTTTGGAGTGGCCGTAAAACACACCTGTACAAGAGGAACACGGATGTGAGAATCCTGTTCATTGACTACAGTTCAGCATTCAACACTATTGTTCCCTCCAAGCTCGACACCAAGCTCAGAGCCCTGGGTCTGGACACCACCCCTCTGCAACTGGACTTCCAGACGGGCAGACCACAGGCTGTGAGGACTGGCAACCACACCTCCTCCACACTGACTCTTAACACAAACACAGGTGCCCCCGCCCCGCCCCGCCCCCAGGGATGTTTCCTCAGCCCTCTGCTGTACTCCCTGTTTACCCACGACACCAACCCTGTCATCAAGTTTGCTGATGACACCACGGCTGATAACAGACAACGACGAGTCAGCCTATAGGAAGGGGGTTTTCAGCTCCTCTGAGTCCACATCACCTATTTGACATGACATGACTTGACATGACATGACTTGACATGGACCGACGACACCACCCACTGTTGTCAAGAGGGCGCAACAGCGTCTCTACTTTCCAGCAGTAGAATGACCGAAGCACCCTCTATTGGCCTCGTGGGTGGAATGTTATTAAGATTTTTCATAATTTCATACGTCAAACAGTACTGTTATATTTCAGTCTCCTGTGACGTATGTAGAGTGTAATATTAGGACGTGAACTCAAGATGTAATACGTTTCAACTCTCTATCTGACACGGTACATGTTGTGTCTTCCTTTTGTTAGCCCATAACCACGTGTGAGAGGTGGAAACTTCTGTTTCAAAGTAGATTTGTTTAAGACTACCCAGAAACACTCTGTGTGACCCTGGTTTAGCCCACTGCAGTAAAAAGGTTAAGCAGGGTCCTTCCCAAATGCTACCGTTGCACCCTCATGGGCGCCTTGACCGGTTGTATCGTGGCCTGCTACGGGAATTGCTCTATCCACCACTGGGATCCGTGCTCCCACCCATCCAGGACATCTACTTGAAACGGTTCCTGAGGAAGGCCCGTAGCATCATCAAGGTCCCCAAACACCTCAGCATGAGGTCACTTCCTGCCACGAGCTGTTCTCTTCCTTACCGTCGGGCAGACTGTATCGGAGCATGAGGTCTGATACCAACAGGCTCAGAGACAGTTTCTATCTACAAGCCATCAGACTGCTGAACACTGGAACTGGACTGACCACCTGCTCTGATTCTCTGCACCTTAGCACACATGCACCCACACACACACACACAACACTGCACGCACACACACACACACACACATGCACCCACACACACACACACAACACTGCACGCACACACACACACACACACACACACACACACACACACACACACACACACACACACACACTGCACACACACACACACACACACACACACACAGCACGCACACACACACAACACACACAACACAACACAGCACGCACGCACACACACAACACAGCACGCACGCACACACACACACACACACACACAAACACAGCATGCACGCACACACACACACACAACACAGCACGACACACACACACAACACACACACACACAACACCGCGACGCACACACACACAGCACTGACGCACACACACGCACACACAGCACGACGCACACACACACACACAGCACGCACACGCACACACACACCACACAACACAGCATGCACGCAACACAGCACGACGCACACACACACACACAGCACGCACGCACGCACGCACACAACACAGCACGCACGCACACACACACACACAACACAGCATGCACGCACACACACACACAACACAGCCTGCACGCATGCACGCACACAACACACACACACACAACACAGCACACACGCACACACACACACAACACAGCACACACACACACACAACATAGCACGACACACACACACACACACAGCACGCACACACACACACACACACACACACAACACACACACACACAACACAACACAACACAGCACGACGCACACACAACACAGCACGCACACACACACACACAAACACAGCATGCACACACACACACACACACAACACAGCACGCACGCACACACACACAACACACACACACACACAACACCGCACGCACACACACAACACAGCACGCACGCACACACACACGCACACAACACAGCACGCACGCACACACACACAACACAGCACGCACGCACACACACACAACACAGCACGCACGCACACACACACACACAACACACGCATTTAGTTGGATGATGTATACCATGCGAATCCCATACATACAAATAATAAAACTCAAAACTTGTGTGTGTACGTGTGTGTATGCTTGACTGTGCTCCAAAATACATATTATCAGTGTTACTGCCTAGGATTGGGCCTACCTTTTATAAAAACACTAGCTATGTGAGCCCCGTCTCAGCGTCAGAGAACAGAGTGGGTTCTGTGGTGCCCTTGGTTTTAGTCTGTGTAGAGAAGGTGGTTCTTCCCCCAGAACGTTCATGGTTAAAATAGTTCATTTAGTAGTAGTAGTAGTAGCAAGGTTCCTGCGACTTCTGAAACAGTTTTCTCTAAAATTATAAAACATGTCATGGATTAGTTTATTTTTTACTCACAAAAAAAAAGAGCCGGTATAATGAATCTCTCTAATCTCAAATTCAATTCAAGTGAAGTAGATAATAAACAAAAGTGAAATAATCAATAAATTAAAAAAAATCACTGTAAACATTACACTCACAAAAGTTCCAAAAGAATAAAGACATTTCAAATGTCATATTATGTGCAAATAGTTAAAGTACAAAAGGGAAAATAAACATAAATATGGGTTGTCTTTTGTGTTTGTTCTTCACTGGTTGCCCTTTTCTTGTGGCAACAGGTCAGAAATCTTGCTGCTGTGATGGCACACTGTGGTATTTCACCCAGTAGATATGGGAGTTTATCAAAATTGGGTTTGTTTTCTAATTCTTTGTGGGTCTGTGTAATCTGAGGGAAATAAGTGTCTCTAATATGGTCATACATTTGGCAGGAGGTTAGGAAGTGCAGCTCAGTTTCCACCTCATTTTGTGGGCAGTGTGCACATAGCCTGTCTTCTCTTGAGAGCCAGGTCTGCCTACAGCGGCCTTTATCAATAGCAAGGCTATGTTCACTGAGTCTGTACATAGTCAAAGATTTCCTTAAGTTTGGGTCAGTCACAGTGGTCCGGTATTCTGCCACTGTGTACTCTCTGTTTAGGGCCAAATAGCATTCTAGTTTGCTCAGTTTTTTTGTTAATTCTTTCCAATGTGTCAAGTAATTATCTGTTTTCTTATGATTTGGTTGGGTCTAATTGTGTTGCTATCCTGAGGCTCTGTGGGGTCTGTTTGTCTTTGTGAACAGAGCCCCAGGACCAGCTTGCTTAGGGGACTCTTCTCCAGGTTCATCTCTCTGTAGGTGATGGCTTTGTTATGGAAGATTTGGGAGTCGCATCCTTTTAGGTGGTTGTATAATTTAACGTCTCTCTCCCTCTGTCTCTCTCTCTCTCTCTCTCTCTCTCTCTCTCTCTCTCTCTCTCTCTCTCTCTCTCTCTCTCTGTCTCTCTCTCTCTCTCTCTCTCTCTCTCTCTCTCTCTCTCTCTCTGTCTCTCTCTCTCTCTCTCTCTCTCTCTCTCTCTCTCTCTCTCTCTCTCTCTCTCTCTCTCTCTCTCTCTCTCTCTCTCTCTCTCTCTCTCTCTCTCTCTCTCTCTCTCTCTCTCTCTCTGTCTCTCTCTCTCTCTCTCTCTCTCTGTCTCTCTCTCTGTCTCTCTCTCTCTCTCTCTCTCTCTCTCTCTCTCTCTCTCTCTCTCTCTCTCTCTCTCTCTCTCTCTCTCTCTGTCTCTCTCTCTCTCTCTCTCTCTCTCTCTCTCTCTCTCTCTCTCTCTCTCTCTCTCTCTCTCTCTCTCTCTCTCTCTCTCTCTCTCTCTCTCTCTCTCTCTCTCTCTCTCTCTCTCTCTGTCTCTCTCTCTCTCTCTCTCTCTCTGTCTCTCTCTCTGTCTCTCCCTCTGTCTCTCTCTCTCTCTCTCTCTCTCTCTCTCTCTCTCTCTCTCTCTCTCTCTCTCTCAGGCCTATCTTCCACTGCGGAGGTCACTTGGTGACTGAATCAGGCTTTGTGGGCAGTGAGGGTTTCCCCAGCCACTACAAACCCAACAGCAAATGCACCTGGTACATCACTGTGAGTGCCCAACACAATATATACCACAGCACCTTATATAACACGAGACGTGGTACTACTCAACCCTCCAGCTGCACCGTAGCTGTGATAACAGCTCCTCTACGTGATTACAAACAATAGTGACTCATTAACTCATTAACCATAATATCTGTCCTCTGATAATAACGGTCATTCACACTGCGGGGCCTCGACCGCCAGCCTCCAATAGGTTAAACTCATTAGACTCAAATCATTAGCCACTTTAATAATGTTTACATGTCTTACATTACTCGTCTCATATGTATCTTATACCATCTATTGCATCTTGCCTAGGCCGCTCTGTCATCGCTCATCCATGTATTTATCTGTACATTTATATGTATTTATATGTACATGTATATGTATTTATATGTATTTATATGTACATTTATATGTATTTATATGTACATGTATATGTATTTATATGTATTTATATGCATTTATATGTACATTTATATGTACATTTATATGTATTTATATGTACATTTATAGGTATTTATATGTATTTATATGTATTTATATGTATTTATATGCATTTATATGTATTTATATGCATTTATATGTACATGTATATGTATTTATATGTACATGTATATGTATTTATATGTATTTATATGCATTTATATGTATTTATATGTACATTTATATGTACATTTATATGTACATTTATATGTATTTATATGTACATTTATATGTATTTATATGTACATTTATATGTACATTTATATGTATTTATATGTACATGTATATGTATTTATATGCATTTATATGTATTTATATGTATTTATATGCATTTATATGTACATTTATATGTATTTATATGTACATTTATATGTATTTATATGTACATTTATATGTATTTATATGCATTTATATGTATTTATATGCATTTATATGTACATTTATATGTATTTATATGTACATTTATATGTATTTATATGTATTTATATGCATTTATATGTATTTATATGTACATTTATATGTATTTATATGTACATTTATATGTATTTATATGTATTTATATGTACATTTATATGTATTTATATGTATTATTTTTACATGTATTCTTATTCTATCCCTTTATATTTGTGTGTATAAGGTAGTTGTTGTGGAATTGATAGATTACTTGTTAGATATTACTGCACTGTCGGAACTAGAAGCACAAGCATTTCGCTACACTCGCGTTAGCATCTGCATGTGACCAATAAAATGACCTTTAACCCCTCACATCTACATCCCATAATACCCAGGTCCCCGAGGGCCACGTCGTCATGCTCTCCTTCCGCATGTTTGACCTGGAGGCCGACCCCACCTGTCGCTATGACTACCTGGACGTGTACAACGGCCACTCGCAGACGGTGCAGAAGCTGGGGAGGTTCTGCGGGACGTTCCGGCCCGGGGCTCTCATCTCTACCTCCAACACCATGATGCTGGAGATGGTGTCTGATAGCAGCACTGGAGGACGGGGGTTCGCCGCGCACTACCAAGGAGGGAAACCACACATGGACGGTGAGGGTTGATTATTGATACTATGGTCTCATGGACGGTGAGGGTTGATTATTGATACTATGGTCTCATGGACAGTGAGGGTTGATTATTGATACTATGGTCTCATGGACGGTGAGGGTTGATTATTGATACTATGGTCTCATGGACAGTGAGATGTGATTATTGATACTATGGTCTCATGGACAGTGAGATGTGATTATTGATACCGTAGTTTCATGCTCTTCAGTCTGTCTCTATTTATAGTGTCCGTCTCTGTCTCTCTCTCTCTCTCTCTCTGTCTGTCTCTCTGTCTCTGTCTCTCTCTCTCTCTGTCACTGTCTCTCTCTCCATGCAGAGAATCAGTTCTGTGGGGGTAGACTAACGAAGGCTCAGGGTTCAGTCAAGACGCCCAACTGGCCCAACTCAGATTACCCAGCAGGCATCAGCTGCTCCTGGCACATCTCCGTGGAGCCCAGCAATGTCAGGGTTCAACTAATCACAACACAGCATCAGCAGCACACCTCCACCAATCACAACACAGTATCAGCATTATACCTTTTCACTTTATTTAAGGTTCTGAAAGGTTTAACGGCCATCGTTAGAGACTGTTCTGGAAGCTTAGGTTATGGAGTAGGTCCGTGTGTGTGCGTCTGAGTGTGTGTGTGCCACCTGACTGCGGTCCTGTGACGTGTGCAAATGAAAGGCTTCATTGAAGGAGTAGGGCGTGTACATGTTTGCCAAGAGATAGAGAGAGAGAGAGAGAGAGAGAGAGAGAGAGAGAGAGAGAGAGAGAGAGAGGGAGAGAGAGGGAGGGAGGGAGAGAGACAGAGAGAGACAGAGAGGGGGGAGAGAGAGACAGAGACAGAGACAGAGAGAGAGAGACAGAGCGAGAGAGAGAGAGAGAGAGAGACAGACAGAGGGAGAGAGAGAGAGACAGAGGGAGAGACAGAGAGAGAGAGAGAGAGAGAGGGTAAATACCCCTCTGTATTCTAAATGTCAGCACCAACCAGTTCCCTTCACTCTACATTACAGTGCAATAATTATGAATAACAAGAAGCAACTACAGTGACACATTACTAAAACCTGACCTTAGAATTCTGAGGTTACAGTTGAAGTCGGAAGTTTACATACACCTTAGCCAAATACATTTAAACTCTGTTTTTCACAATTCCTGACATTTAATCCTAGTAAAAATTCCCTGTCTTAAGTAAGTTAGGATCACCACTTTAAGAATGTGACATGTCAGAATAATAGTAGAGAGAATTATTTATTTCAGCTTTTTTTCCTTTCATCACATTCCCAGTTGGTCAGAGGTTTACATACGCTCACTTAGTATTTGGTAGCATTGCCTTTAAATTGTTTAAATTGGGTCAAACGTTTCGGGTAGCCTTCCACAAGCTTCCCACAATAAGCTGGGTGAATTTTGGCACATTCCTCCTGACAGAGCTGGAGTAACTGAGTCAGGTTTGTAGGCCTCCTTGCTCACACGCTTTTTCAGTTCTGCCCACACATTTTCTATAGGATTGAGGTCAGGGCTTTGTGATGGCCACTCCAATACCTTGACTTTGTTGTCCTTACGCCATTTTGCCACAACTTTGGAAGTATGCTTGGGGTCATTGTCCATTTGGAAGGTTCATTTGCGATCAAGCTTCAACTTCCTGGCTGATGTCTTGAGATGTTGCTTCAATATATCCACATAAATTTCCCGCCTCATGATGCCATCTATTTTGTGAAGTGCACCAGTCCCTCCTGCAGTAAAGCACCCCCACAACATGATGCTGCCACCCCCATGCTTCATGGTTGGGATGTTGTTCTTCGGCTTGCAAGCCTCCCCCTTTTTCCTCCAAACATAACAATGGTCATTATGGCCGAAAAGTTATATTTTTGTTTCATCAGACCAGAGGACATTTCTCCAAAAAGTACGATCTTTGTCCCCATGTGCAGTTGCAAACCGTAGTCTGGCTTTTTTATGGCTGTTTTGGAGCAGTGGCTTCTTCCTTGCTGAGGTTATGTCGATATAGGACTCGTTTTACTGTGGATATAGATACTTTTGTACCTGTTTCCTCCAGCATCTTCACAAGGTCCTATGCTGTTGTTCTGGGATTGATTTACACTTTTCACACCAAAGTACATTCATCTCTAGGAGACAGAAGCCATCATACCTGAGCGGTATGATGGCTGCGTGGTCCCATGGTGTTTATACTTGCGTGCTACTGTTTATACAGGTGAACATGGTACCTTCAGGCGTTTGGAAATTGCTCCCAAGGAAGAATCAGACTTGTGGAGGTCTACAATTCTTCTGAGGTCTTGGTTGATTTCTTTTGATTTTCCCATGATGGCAAGCAAAGAGGCACTGAGTTTGAAGGTAGGCCTTGAAATACATCCACAGGTACACCTCCAATTGACTCAAATGATGTCAATTAGCCTATCAGAAGCTTCTAAAGCCATGACATCATTTTCTGGAATTTTCCAAGCTGTTTAAAGGCACAGTCAACATAATGTATGTAAACTTCTGACCCACTGTAATTGTGATACAGTGAATTATAAGTTAAATAATCTGTCTGTAAACAATTGTTGGAAAAATTACTTGTGTCATGCACAAAGTAGATGTCCTAACCGACTTGCCAAAACTCTAGTTTGTTAACAAGAAATGTGTGGAGTGGTTGAAAAACGAGTTTTAATGACTCCAACCTAAGTGTATGTAAACT